>CAUYPK010058070.1:0-17622 GCA_963574355.1 Loris lydekkerianus | reverse complement strand
TTTTACTCCAGTCTCCTTTTAATCATATATACATATATATATATTGTTTTTCTTTCTTTCTTTCTTTCTTTTTTTTTTTTTAATTAAATCATAGCTGTGTACATTAATGTGATCATGGGGCACCATACACTAGTTTCATAGACCGTTTGACACATTTTCATCACACTGGTTAACATAGCCTTCTTAGCATTTTCTTGGTTATTGTGCTAAGACATTTACATTCCACATTTACTAAGTTTCACATATACCCTTGTAAGATGCACCGCAGGTGTAATCCCACCAATCCCCCTCCCTCTGCCCACCTCCCCCTCCCTCCCCTCCCTTTCCCCCTTCCCCCTTCCCCCTATTCTTACCTTGTAACTGGGTTATAGCTTTCATGTGAAAGCAATAAATTAGTTTCATAGTAGGGCTGAGTACATTGGATACTTTTTCTTCCGTTCTTGAGATTCTTTGCTAAGAAGAATATGTTCCAGCTCCATCCATGTAAACATGAAAGAGGTAAAGTTTCCATCTTTCTTTAAGGCTGCATAATATTCCATGGTGTACATATACCACAATTTATTAATCCATTCGTGGATCGATGGGAACTTGGGCTTTTTCCATGACTTAGCAATTATGAATTGGGCTGCAATAAACATTCCAAAATGACCCTATTCTTAAGGGAATGTCCACAATTTATATATTCTCCTTTCTTAAACTCTAGCTGTACAACACTTGCTTTGTTGGGGGGGGGGGGGCAGAGTCAAAGGAGTCAGTTAATCATTGCTTTAGCTCTATTACAAATCAAAGTAACCTTAACTGGTGCACAGGAAGTGTGGCACAGCTCCCAGCTTGGGTCCCACCCTAACCCAGTATCTCCAGCAATAAAATGAAACCGCATGATCTGTAGATCTGCCCCTTCCTCACCATGAGTTAGGTGTTATGTGTAACTCTAATAGTTCTTACCAGTTCCACAGAACTATTTTCTGGTCAGAAGGAAGAATCAATTCATGATGTGGAACTGACTAAAAGTGGAAGAAAAGAAACAGGTTCTCCTGGAATACATAAACCATAGTACATGCTTCTCAAGACTTTCCAGGATTCTCTCTCTAAAGTCCTGGCCTTCTCTTTTATATTGAATTCCCTTTGCATGCAGGGCAGCAGTAGGGGTTAGGTGGAAGTCTCCAATTTGCACCAAAGTCTCCCCTTTCTGGAAATAGCCTGTAAACTTAGAGATGGGCCCCCTATGCTGATGTGTGTGCCAAATGACCCTGACTTCTTGGTAATACTTAAGTGGCATAGGGGTGAGCCACTTGTCATCAGCAGTTCATCCCTCAAATTTTCAAACTGGAACTAACTAAATTAACTAAATGTAATTGCCCAAGGGAATGGCAGAAGATTAGGGCAATTAATAAATAACTGAATTAAACAACCTGAGGGAACCAGGTTGAGATAGGTGAAAATAAAGAAATAAGTTAAGGGACACAGACAGGACTCAGGCAACACACATGTCTCTGATTTGGGGTACAGTTTTACCCTTGCCCTTCCCACAGTTATATGAACAATAACTTGAGATTCCCTCAATAAGTGCCACTTCTTCTGAGTAGCCACCTGGTGCCACTTTCACACACAAATATTACCACTGTTGCATTGTTATCAGGCAGACTCAGAATTTTTCTTTAAGGCCTGCAGTGTTCTTTGCTTTAAGGAAAAAACGCTGACCAAAGAAAGAAACACATTTTGTTACAAGATGAGATTTTCTTGGATGATCTCAGGTCCTGCCAAGAAGATTTTCCTGAGGAACTTTAATAAGAAAGCAAATTCAAGTTGATGCTCTGCTACTTCAAATACAAAAAGGAAGTTTTATTATATTATGGTGGCCTGTCCAATACCTTTCTAAAAATATACATGTGCAATAGCTCAGAGAATTATAGCAAAGCAAGATATCAAAGAAATGGACTGGCACTACTAAGTGTTATGCAGGACGTCGAATTGTTAGAAAACCACTTCACAGAACCTAAGATCCTAATAGAGTAAACAACATCTTTGAGGGCCTTCAGATGCTAAAGCATTTAGGTAGGAATAGAAAGTTGGTCTGTTTGAAACCAAAACATAGGCTTTTATTATCCCACACCATTCCCACCTGTCTGTTCACAAGGCAATCTCACTAAGGACAGTTCCTGGGTCCTCTGTACATACCTTAATCTAAAAGACGCTGGTTCACTCAGAATTCTCCTGGGGAAAACAGGTGTTAGCACTAGGGGTCTTGAAGGACCCCCTGCTTGCTGGAGCTATTCATAGCAACTTATAGTCGGAACCATTAGTACATGATGAAATACTTAATTCATATTGTGAATAGGAAAGCAAAGTGAATAAACCAAGGAATATTTGCAAGGTTCTTTCTAAGTGTACAACATCTACTGGCCCATCTAACTGCCTTCTCCCCTCCAAATGTCTTCATAGAAACAGATACCTAGTGCTTTGAAAAGCCCACTTTAGTCCTGAGTGATCTGGGGAGGAAGCCTCCACGCCCAAAAAGGCATCAGGAGAAACCCAGCTTCAGGGAGTCACTCCAGGCAGGCAGCTTAGTTAGGGACTGGAGTACAGTGGGGTCAGGATCAGAAATCTTAAATGAAGGAGGTGATGGTTTTTATACAACAAATGTGCCTCCATCCTTGAGAAGGGCCAAATGTGCTCCTCCAGTTTCCTCATGGTGGGGGCTCTTCCTCTTGTGTCCTAGAACCTCCGATGCTGGCTTCCAATGCATTTCTCTTCTCTCACCCACATTACCTCCATGCAGACCACGAGCTCTCTCTGCACATGGGCATACCTTCCATCTAGCACAGGAAGCCTTCACAGGAGTGACCCAGTGTCCATCTCCTTATGTCCAGACTTCACCACCCTGGGGATGCTCCTCTGTCCAGCAAAGAGGATATGAGCTGTGGCATCCCACAGCCCTGCATTCACACTGCAGCTGCTTCACACACTGGTTGGGAATACAGCAGCTTGGAAGAAAGATGTATCAGGATGGGGGTTAGGTTAGGGATGGAAGGGAAGTGGCCCTATTTGAGGAAGCATGGGTACACTTCGTAGGGTTCTCTCTGCAGGGCTCTATGCAGTCCCCCATTCTCTAGTCACCTACTGGGCCCTTGTTTCACAACTGAGCTGTCACTGCCAGGGCACCTACAGCCCTGCCGCTCCCAAAATACCAGGGGGCCATAGACATCAGTGTTAGCTCTGGGGGGGCTTTTGATCCTTCCCTAAGCCTTAATTGTGACTGGCTTTATAGCCAGAGTGGCAGCCTTCACCCTGGCCCCACCCAGCCCCTATCCTGATGTGTCTGAATATTACCACTCTCCCAGGCTCCAGGTCTCAGCTTCACATGGACAAGACGTCTTACCGAGGCCATTTATGAGCTTGATGGAGTCCCCAGTCTGTGAGTCATGAGTCTTCATGAGTCACAGGCTGCATTCTAGCTCTTGTCAGAACTGGAGCCAGTCTTGGCTAGTTTGAGGGAAAAGGCAGGCACAAGCCAGCTCACTGGTGTCCTGTCCTGGTGGGTAGGCATGGGCCTAGGCTGGGGGAAGGACATGGTTGTTAATAGCAACTGGTACCTCCCACAGCAAGATCCCTGGCCTCTCTTTGCTTTCTCATGCCATGTCTCTGCCTTTGTCTCATCTCTCTTTCTTCTTGTTTTCTCCCCCTCTCTGTTCTCTTCCTCCTATCATCTTCCCCACACTTCCCGTCCCCCTGCCTCTCCCTCACTGTGCCTCTGGGTTCTTCTGGCTTCCTAGGTCTCCTTCTTCATCTCCTTAGGCTATGGGTCCCCGAGAAGGCTGGGGGAAGCCTGCATAGCCCCAGTGCTCACCACCCTCACACTCACCATTCACACTCCAGAGAAGAAACAGGCACATCCTCAGAGGTCTTTGTGCTCCAGAGAACCAGAGATGCCTCTGTGTCCAGTGAGTCCTGGTGGGCCCAGATTCACAGCTCACAGCTGGAGATGCTCTCTGCCCTGGTGAAACTGGCCTACCCTTTATAAGTCCTACATGATGACAGACTGGCCCCAGGTGGAGACTGAGCATGGAGCTCTGTTCACTGCCAACTTCCTTACCTCCTGTGTCATCTCCTCTGCTTACCACCTCACACTACTCTTTGAAGATGCTACCACAGTGTCCCTCCCCTCCTCTGCTTTTCCTTAGCTACCCCTATTTGAAGGGTGACTGGTCATCTCTGTTTACAGCAACATTTCCCAAAGCCTCCAAGGACGCTGTGATCCTGGAAGTGGAAGGTGTTGCTATCCATGTGGGACCACCCACACAGGAACCTGAAGCATGGCTCGTGGCCTTCCCTCTAACACATAATTTAAACACAAGCTTTTTCTTCTACCTCCTGAATTGAAATGGAAGGAAAAGGCCTTCAGCCAGCACTAACCATGAGGAGCTCTGGAGGTAAAGGCTGCCCATCTCTGGATTTGGGTATTGCAAATGACTTTCCTTCTGCTCAGCAACTACATCTGGGAGTAGCCAGGTCCAGCTGTCTAGGGCCAGCCTTGCTCCAGGCTTGCTCCAGCTTTGGCTGACTTCCCAAACAGACACTCCATGCCAGTAGCAACATCAATGAGAAAGCCATCTGATAGGGTCCCTTCAAAGTCCTGGATTCTAACCATCTGGTAACTATGGTTAACAATATTGTATGGTATATTTTAAAATAGCTAGAAGACCATATTTTTAACATCCTAACCACAAAGAAATGATAAATGTTCAGGATGATAGATATGCTAAATACCCTGACTTGATCATCACACAAGGCATACGTGTACATGGATTGAAAGATCACACTGTAACACCCCATAAGTACATATGTGAGATTATTATATGTCAATAAAAAAATAAACTTAAGAAAACCCTCCATTCACAGATGTAAAACTCCCTTGGGGAAGGATTGGGTCACAGTCACATAAACAGAGGCCCCTCCCACCTCCCGGACAGAATCTTCCCACCATAAGAGATTCCCTTGGCAGCCTAGATGGCATATCTATCAAATCCTTAAAATGACCAAGAACATGCACAAATATGATTATGTGCATGTATCCATTTGTAAGGATGTTTTTAGAGGACTTCTAGGACTCAATTATTAAAAGGTAAAGTAAAAATATTTTTTTTACTATGACTTTAATTTGTGAAGCTCTCAGGATGGGGCTTGGAGTCGTGATTTTTCCCTTCCTTCCTCACTTTCTTTAGCTCTTCTGCAGAAGTCAGGAAAGCGTTACTTGGCAAAACTTTTTCCTGTCGTGTAAGTATTGTCATTATCTAAATTACCAGAATAGGTTGTAATAAAGTGTATTTTATCTTCCTGTTTCCCAACACCAGAGGAGACCAAAAGAACAGGAATAATTAGAGAGTAGAAAAATTCTCATTCAGTAAGATAGCTGTATCCACTCTAGCATTTTTTTAAGTTACTGTACCAGAAAAAAAAAATGTTTCATAGGATTTTATGTTGAAGGGAAAGAATAGAAAAGTTCTATAGAAATCATTGACAAGCTGATTTTGTTTGTTCCAACAGGCAGGCTGTTTTCCTGTCAGATACCATAGAGATCAAGGGCTTTGAATATTTTCCTTTGGATAGTGTGAGCAATTTTCAACAGCAATTATTTAAAATATTTATGAAAAAAATTGGAAAACTTTGCCCCCTGAAAAAAATGTGTTGGTAAATGTCAAAATGCTCGTTTCTGCAGAGTGGATCTCATATCAGAAAGAGCTTTGAGAACAATTAAAGGATATGCATCAAAACTATAAAAGAAATCCATATACAAATTGCTCCAGGAATATATAAGTGAAGGACAAAGGAGAAAGCAAGGGAGAAGGAGAAAGGGGAAAATGAGGAAAAGGGGAAAGGAAAAACTAAGAAAGAGACAGGGAGACACAGAGAGACATAAGATATGGTTGGCCGCACACAGCAGGAGACCAAGAGTAAGAGTGAATTAGAGGCAGGGACCACAGGTAGTGTGTGACGTCCACAAGGACTGGTTCTGCTCTGAACAAGAGCTTAGAAGCTTAAGTTCATGACTGACCAGGAGGGTAAAAGCCAACAGGCACTTGCAGAAGATGAGCTGAGAGTATGGCTGACATACTTTCCTTCTGTGTGTTATCCAATCATTGCTGCTTATAAACACCCATAGTGGCTGTGCAGCCAGGAGCTAGACATTGCCAAAGTCAGACCTTCACCATGCTGTCCAGTGGCTCTGACCCTGGCTGGAGAAATTTCCCTGTAGGAAAGCCACTGATGTGAATCATTCATCCAGTATATATTTGTTCCATGCCTACTACCAGCCCAGCTAGTGAGAAGCTTTGAACCACCAGTTCCCTGCTCCTGTGCTCTCATCTTTCTCCAATCCAGGCTCACAAGGTTAAGTAACTTCCTGAGAACAAACTGCTGCTATGTCAGAAGCAAGACTCATACCCATAGCTTGTCTACGCTAAAGATCCTAGAATGAACTAAAAAAAAGAACAAGTAGGGCCATCTATTTGAGTTTGTCCATAACCTTCCACCGCTGCAATATTTCAGTCTAAGGACATTGCCAAGTAACAATGGGGGATCTTTGCCTAAGAGATTGATTGTCTCTTAGAAAAGTTTGAATGAATCCGATTCTGTTGAGTGTGCATATTCTTAGTGCTAGGAGCCCACATACTTTCTCATTCCCTAATTTACCTGTAGCCCCATCCATTCAACAAATACAGAGTGCTTATTTTGTGTCTGTTGAGGATACAGATGTGAACAAAATACACACAGCTTATCTTCTAGTGAAGGGAGACCAACATGAAATATAAACACAGAAATAATTGTAGTGAAGAAGGAAAAACAGTAAGAGGTAATAAAAAACAAACAAACAAACAAAAAACCATGGGTGGTGCTACGTCAGACCGTGTGGCTAGTCACAGCTCTCTAATGAGGAGACACTTGAGCAGAAAGCCTGAATAAAGTGAGGTCTGAACTGAGGATATCTGAGAGAAGATCAATTTTGGAAGGTGTCTGGTAGGAGGAATAGCAAATACAAAGGTCCTAGGTTGGCTGATGTGTCCCTTGCATGTCTGAGGAACAGTAAGGACACCAACATTGCAGGAGAGACAATGAGGTCAAAACGGGCACTATGTCATTTAGGACTTTGGAGAGTCTGACATGGATTTGGAATCTTATTTATTTAGAAACACCATGGTTTCTAAATTTATTTAAAAATTCCATGGTTTATTAAGAGACTCATATGCAGTTATAAAAAGGGTCAAGTTTAATATCCAGAATACTCTCTCTGATCCTGCAGGCTTTCTGCATCTCTGTGAGTCTCTGAGCAGAGTTAAGCAAAGACAGCATGGATGGCTAGGACCCACAACTGGCCATAATATGATACAGGCAACTGTTTTATATCTGTTTCTATGTTTCTGATTTTAGCCCTTCCTTGATCATGCGACTCAATAAAAATCTCAAGAAGACAATTCTACTCCAGATGATCTCATTTCAGAATATGACCACTGCTTGCAGAGGTTGATGGGTGAGAGGGAGAGGGCAGCTTACTCTCCTGAGAACTAGACTTGTCCAACTTCCTACTGTGGCAAGAGCTTGGCTGAGCACCTGCTATGGGGTGTACAACACATTCCTATATTGGGGATCCCCTAGGGGGATCCCCTGAGACTGGTTGGCTTCATAGTATATCTAAATGTGTCTCTCACTATAATACAGAGGCCAGCTGCCTCCACATTTTTATCCCAAATAGGGATAAAACTATCCCTGTTTTCAATTACAGAAGCCCACTGCTAGAACTCTGGGACTTCGAGTTCTCCTAAAAATTCCACTCACACAAAAGGATTTGTGAACTAGATGGGTTTGGCTGAAGCTGTCCGGAAGTGAAGAAGAGATTTACGTCGCATATCTTACAGCAAAGAGTTTTGAAATCCCCCCTGGATGTTTCTGTTCTCCCAAGTTTCTGACCTCTCATAACTCTGGGCCCAAGCCCTGCTGCACCCACTCTACCCTTAGCTCACATTCACAGACGCCAGGCTCCTGTCTCTTCCTCAGTCCTATCTTTGTCTTCTACCTAACAGTCTGGCTAGGTATGTAACTTGAACATGTCCTTGGGGAGTTGCCACCAACCCCCAAACCATAAGATGTCCTTCTTTCCTGTTACATAACTCATGCTATTACATTGACTTTCATTTCTGGGTCTGTGTGCTCACCAAGACCTGTATTATGAACAGATGTCATCTTTATCTTCTCCCAATCCTGTCCTTTGGGACAATCATTTAAGACATTTGTTAAGGTGATTAGGAATGTAATCTTGCACAATAATAAAATTGCATTGAGCACTGGTGCTGTGCTAGGCACCCTGCTAATTGCTTGCAGTAGATCACATTTTGTAAGCTGCAAAATATAGCTGCTATTCCTCCACTTTACCACTAAAGGAACTGAGATGATAGCTCTGCTAAGAGGCAGATTCTGTCATGATCCTAATGAATCACACTGTTTTTGGAAGGCTTATGCCCCTCTGAGCCTTTCAGTGGTCCATGGGAGACCTCTTACCCTGTTAGGAGTCAGGAAGCATCACTCTCTGTCCTGACATTCAAAGGAATAAGCCCCTTGGTGTAGAAAGGAGGTTTTTGCTACTTCAAAGTTTCTGGGTTCTACACAGTGAAGCAAATTTCTTATTGTTATATTTTGAGTCAAGTTGCTTTTTTTTTTTTAATTATAGACTGGGGCTACTGTGTACTTCATGCACAAACATTTTACTGACATGCTATTCTGAAGCTTGACTTCATTCACCATGACACATGCTGCTTATGAAATACACAACCAAATAGGGTTGTAATGAAGTGAGGCTGGGGAAAGATTACATTGGAATCTGAACTAATACCAGCTAAGAGACCCTACCTCCACTTTATTATTATTATTATTATGTTTAATAAACAATCATTCATGCACCAAGGAAAGGGAAACAATCAGAGGCGCGGCAGGGGAGCCATAAAAGAAATGCTTTAAACCTTGAATAAAAACACATTTGTTCAAACTCAGAGCAGGTCTTTTTTATTTTATGTGAAATGAAGGCAGAGAACTCTGAAACACCTAAAGATATTGAGAGGCATGAAAGTGGAGCTAGAGTTTGCAGGGAGGATGTGGGACTCGCTTTCCCTCTCCTCCTGCGGGGTGAGTGCTGTTGCTAAAGGGAAGGTGCTCTGGGCTTCAAGGAGGTGGCTGGTGCAGCAGTCCAACATGATTGCCACCTGGTGAATTGAACTGACAGGGTGCTTTTCTCTCTTTCCCAAGTACTGAGAAATACTCTGATCCTCTATAAAGAATATGAGCAAAATCCGTGCAGAACTAAAGAGATTAACCACATGTGGGAGACACCTCAAAAAACATGTCACTCCAACTCCAAAGAAGGCAGAAATGTGCCTGGACATCAATAGATGAAGGTTAAGCTATTATTGTTAATTCATTATTATGTCTCAGAGAAATTGTGCATCTAGGAAGACGTCTGTCTGCCTGGAACACAGATAAGGGGAAACAGCAAGCAACAAACGTACTAACGTTTCTCAGCATTGCCTGGAAGATACAGACTGGATCAGGTCCTGGAAAGTCTTTGGCCTCTGAAGAGTTTGTTGTCCACTGTAAATAGTGACATGGCAGCAGACCTAACCAGAAAACACCCCAAGGCACTTTTCCATTCCCGTGGGAAGCAGCTATCTCAGTCAGGGTACCAGCAGGTTAGGGTACACTCGAACTTGGACAATTTGAAGTTTTATGAAGTGACTGTTTACAGAGGTGTGGCCGAGGAAGAAGGAAATAAAAAATGACTAATAACATAGTCTCCCCTCCAAGGATAGAAGGCAGAGAGCAGTCAGGAGAACCAAGACAAGAAGAGAAGGGCTTGGGAATGCAACCTGGGAAGAACTACCATCTTCCATCTGGGGAAATAGCTGTTCCTAGGCAACCTGGAAAGGAGGGAGCCAAAGAAATGCCTTCAGGGAATCATAATCTCCTTCCTCTTGCTGCCACTTATCAGTGTCTCCCTTTGTGCCATCCCAGCCAGAAGCTGGTGGAAAGAGAACACGTTGATGCGATCCTTATACAATCATCAGCCCAGGGCAGAGAAGGCTGGAGAGGGAACTTAGAGGTACAAATGGAAAATGTCCAGTCTAGGGGCCATGGCAGAGAAGTCTGGCTTTAAAGTTAATCCAAGCTTACGTTTAAATTTGGCATTGCCATTTGGACCTGCATGGCCATGAGTAGGTTACTTCCCTTCTCTAAGCTTCCATTACTCCATCCACAAAGTAACACTAGTATCATCTACATTGTGGGCTGCTATAAGGATGAAAAGTTGTATTAGCATCACACGTGCCATACCTCACATCCTCTCTGGTCACTCTTCTGCTCCAGCCCTCAATACAGCAGGGGTTGCACAGCTGGAAAGATTTATTAGGTATATAGTTAGAAACCTGGCTCTCCTGGGGAAGGAGGACAAAGTTAGGGCCCCTATTTTGTTTTTGTTTGCGTTTTTTTGAGACAGAGTTTCATTTTGTTGCCCTCCATAGAGTGTCGTGGCATTATAGCTCACAGTAACCTCAGACTCCTAACTTTTGGGCTCAAGTGATCCTCTTGCCTCAGCCACCTAAGTAGCTGGGACTACAGGAGCCCACAACAACACCCAGCTATTTTTAGAGAAAAGGTCTCACTCTGACTCAGGCTACCTGTGAGCTCAGGTAATCCACCTGCCTCGGAATCCCAGAGTGCTAGGATTGCAGGCATAAGACACCGCGCCTGGCCAGGGCCTCCATTTTGGTGACAGCCACCTTAATTCTGCCTCACACCTGGGAGGAGGGACCTTACCAATCTCTCAGTCAGAACTTAGTGTACCAACTGCAAAAGGATGTAGAAGACTCTTGAGCCTAGCAACGGGTGCAACAGAGTCTTGAAGGTAACGTAGAACAGCTTAAAGTCTAATTATCATGTCATTAGCTTAAATCTGCATTGTGGTTCACAGGCCTCACTATCAGGGAGGCTAATGGGAGGTCTGCTCATGCAGCAAGATGGTGGTTCCAAGGTGACCTCTAAGTCCTGAGGGCCAATCCAGACAGTATGAACAGAAGCCCCCGCCATAAACTTAGCCTTTTTGCCTTTTTCTTTTCTTTTTCTTTTTTTTGCAACCATGGAGGCCCATTTGGTATCTACGGTAAATGTACCTTGCTTTGTACACCTACATCTTGCTCTTACTCTGTTGAGATATCTTTCTCTTTTTCCATAAACTTTGTTTCACACTTGCCTTACTTTGGGGTGTCTGGTCATTTTTCAGCCAAGAACACTACAAGGACTGAGAACACAGACAGCTGCCTGAAACCCCAACATTTTAGGAGATAGACAGCTGCCTTGAAACCCAACAAGTTAAGAGCACTTTGGCTCAAATGCACCAAGCAACTTCTGCATTCCACCCTGGATCCCCCCAACCCCCTGGTTGTAGGATGCCAAAAGGATCCACCTGGTCATTTTGGCACATGCACAAACTTAGAAGCTCAAAGAATTTAACACCCCCTGGGAAAATATGTGACCTATGATTGACAGAAATCAGGGAATGAGCACTTCCATTCCATGGGCAGACAGTTCTGAAGCACAGTCTGTCCAGCCATAAGGTGCCCAGTGGAACTGAGCTCTGGTTGACCACTGCAAAAACCAGCCCAGTAACACATCCTTGGCTTGCCTTCCCCTTTTCCCAATTTTACTCTTTCCAGAGTCTCCACACACACACTTCTATTTCCTGGGGTCACATACCAAAATAAACTAACTGCATGTAAGCTGTGAATTCAGGCACTACTTTTGGGGAAACTCAACCTAAGATAAAAATGATGTTTGTATTCAGGACACAATGGACACACACTAAATGGTGATTCTTCTGTGGGTTATTATGATGATCCCTAACTGCTCATAAGCTTCCCTAATATTTGAAGGGAGGATCTGAGTGGAAGAAATGTATGTTACAACACAAAGTGATTTGGAGTTCAGGTCACATGTTGGTCTTTGGTGAGTTTGGTTGGTGTGACTCTTAAGCCTATCCTTCTGCAGGAGCTCTGACACTCTGAGCTCCTGTATTTTGAGCACTCAGGCTGAGCCATGGGATCCCCATGAGATCTGACCTCATCTGAAAGACCTATGTAAGTTTACAGTCTTCCACAGCCGGGGACATCACAGCCAACATTTCTATTTGTCTAATTTCAGTAAAGACACCTGTCTTGGGTGAAAATGAACTGTACTTCCCAGGGAGCAACCCCAGCCAGCTCCATGGTTCTGGTAATCTCTCCATTTCCTCAGTTGCCAGATTTATCAGCAGTTAAGCTTTCTTATGGGGGCTTGGAAATAAGAGCCAGTGATGCAAAGTCTGAGCTATTCTTGGAGTAACTCATGGCTTCCCAAAGCTTCCATGTGCATTACGACTGCTCCCAGAGTGGGCCTGCCTTTAAAAGAGCCTGGACCTAGCATCCCCTCATGCCAAAGGTCAGAACATGAAATTTTGCTGAGGGCTTTCCATGTGGCAAGAACTGAATAATGTGCTTTGCATGATTTATTTCATTTAAACCCTACAACCACCCTGTACGGTGAGCTTCACTGTCCTCATTTTATAGAGAACACAGTGAGGCTCAGAAAAGTGATATAACTTGCTCTTGTAACTGAGTGGTAAATGTGAGATTTTAACACAAGTCCATGTGACTCTTTAAGTGATACCCTTTCCCCTGTTGAGGGTAAGAATACTGGTACAGATAACCAGCTATGTTTTAATCAAATAATAAAGGATGTTATGGAAATGGTAGAAAGGCAAAAATTAATCAATAACATGTTTTATTTATCCTGATTTAAGCATGTGCAATCCTTTTCTGGTTTTGACTTCTGTGAGGAAAAGCAGATAGAGCAGTTCAAACAGCAGAAAAGATGGGCAACAAAGGCCCCAGGCTTTTGTGCCATCTGCAATGTTGATCTGAGAAGTCAGTTCCCAGGTGTCCCTTGACCTGTGGGATATGGTGGGATCCTAAGTGTCAGCAGGGGAAGTACAATCATTCCCTCTAAATGCAGCCCACATCTTGGTTTCCAGCAAGCAAAGGCTGGTGAATTGCACTAATGGCAGGTGCCCTTTGAACATCTTTCTATTCATTAGTGGGAGGCTCAGTGCGACACTGTTAAAGGATGGCAATTGCTTTTTATCATTGGGGATGCACACAGTCGACCATGTTTTTTCATTCTCACTTTATCTCATAAATCACAGCAAGTACTATGATTTGGAAGCACCATATAGCACAAACCTAATGTTTATGTGCCATCAGTTTATTTATAAACCTTCACTAATTACTAATGAAGCCAATAAATTTGATATTGGAATGCTTTGCACAGCAACTGTTACCAAGAGGGGGGAATATATATATATTTTTTATTTTATTTTATTTTTTTTTCCCAATGCACTACTTCCAGCATACATTAACAGCTGACAGCTCTGCAGACTTTCCATCCCAGCTTTGTGAACTACATAGACGGGGAGGCCACCACAAGATGTTTTCTTAGCATGCCAGAAATTCATAATTCCTTTATGTTTCACAGCTGTGGTATTTGGACCCTGCTCACATGATACCAACAATCCTACCTTTAAAAAAAGGGCATGGATGTGACCAGTAACATGTCTAAGAAGTAGAAAATAAGCTTTAATATTTTGGCTTTCTGCAAACAATGAAGCATGCTTCCATTGGCTCTTCTAAAAGTAGCTACCTTTACACACCTTCTGATTCTATAATTCAGAATAATTTAACAACCATCATCTTCAGATGGACAAATATCTCTTTTCCTTATGGTCCCTTATGAGTTACTTAGTGGTTTGAGACTATGGACTTGGCCAGCCCACTAGTTTGGGATCATATTGTCTCAGAATCTCCCTCTGAATTATAATTCATACGTTAGCATCATGACTTTCTCTGCCCAAGACAGAGCAATAAAGACCTGTCAGTATAGTTAGAAGTTTTGTTGAAGACAGTACAAGTTCACCATTCAATATCTCCTACATAGAAAATAAAGTTGATTACTATGTGTCTCTTTTTAACTAAGACACTAGGAATCTTAGTAGTGAATATCTACCCCACCAGTGGCAAATATTTAAAATTATCTATCTAACATTCTATACTCCACCCCAGCCCAAGGATCTTGATTTAAGTTTTCACTGGCTTTGGTTTTTATTTCCCTATAGTAAGTCAATTTTATTTTATGTATTTGTGAAAGCTAGCTCTTAAGCGCTATAGCATTAAACAAATAAATATTGTCTAATGGGTATTTTTATTGCTTTCTGCTTGTAACTACAGCTGATTGAATTAGTTTCCAACTAACTTCTGTGTTTGTTTCTCCACTTCAAATAACTTAACATCAAGCACTTGGAATTAGACTCTGCTTTATGTTGGAAAACAAAACAACACCAGAGTAGGTTAAGGAACTTATTGAAGAAAATCAATACACCTGGAGATTGTAACATTATTAAGGTTCCATTTAAAGTTCCAATTTCACCACAGGGAACAAAGGAGAGGCAGGGAGTTTGGGGTGTTCTGATTCACAGTAAAGGAGGCTTTCTGTTTGCTGTATTTCTTTTTCTGTGCCAGTGTCAGTTTGAGAGGATTACATAAAATTTTGGAAAGAGTGACTGATGCCTATCATTTTTAGGCAGTTTTAGCAAGCTCAGCCTTTCTTATTTTAGTTTTCTTAAACATAATTGACAGCTGAAAGTGGGGTTCTACCAATGAGTACTCTGTAGGAGTCATCCAACTCTCCAAATATTTCTCATGACTAATGGGATTATGCCTACTGAATGCAGAAAGTGATTCAACAGAAGATGCTACAGCACATCTCTGACCAGCAGCTTCAAGATACCAGTAACACTGTCCTAAACAACAGGACATGGGAGCCTGGGTGCACATGGGTGCACGTGGCCAATAAAGACAGAATCTAATTCTTATCAGTTTTAAATAACAATCCACATGGGAAGGTAGAATATGGGTGTCTTTGGGTTTTGAATTTGAAGGAGGAGAAGGGATAATTACATCGATTTGGTGTCTCCAGCCTTCAAAAAATATAAAAATAAAAATAAAAATTACTCAGCCATGAAAAATTAGAAAGACATACCATGCTCTTAAATAGAAGAAATTAATATCACAGAGATCTTCCATAAGTTGATTTATAAATTCTAAGGATTAGTAATACAAATACAAATTGTTTTCTGGATCTATACAAGTTAGTTATAACATATATTGGAAGAACAAGTAAGCAAGAATAGCCAAAAAAATTCTGGAAAAATAAAAATAGTAGCTGGTGGTGATGTGTTAGCTAGACCTTTTAAACATTAAAGTAAATTATAACACAATTATAATTAGTGTAGTATTTATGCATAAACAAACATACCAATAGGAAATACAGAGATAGACTTTATTTTATACAAAAATTTGTATAGAAAGGCAGTATTGCAAATGAGTAGGAGAAAAATGATTGTTTAATAAGTTCTGTAAGGATGACTGGATAACCACATAATTAAGATGAGATATTTTTCTCATATTGTTCTCAAAGATATATTATAAATAGATCAGGCATTTAAACTTTAAAAAATATTGACTTTTTTATAAACTTTAAAAATATTTAAAAATAAACTTTAAAAAAAAAATCAGTGCAGTGGTTCACACCTGAAATCCTAGCATTCTGGAAGGGCAAGAGGGAGGATTGCTTGACCTCAGGAGTTCATGACCAGCCTGAGCAAGAGCAAGAACTTGTCTCTGAACTTCAAAAAAATTAAATGATTCTTGGCAGTAGAGAAACCAGCGTCACTGGAGTGGTGGCGCAGCTGTTTCCTCCGACCCTCCAGGACTCTTTTGTCTCTGGTCAGTGCTATGCCAGCCCTGGTGCAGGTGTAACTTCATGTAGCCTCATCTCCTGCTATTCTGCAAGGCAGTCATCAAGGAAGATGGCAGCCGAGTAACAGCTTTCCTGCAGGTGGGCACCGTGAGTCTGGGGAGATAAGACTTCAGGCATCTCTGGCTGGTGGGATCTGCCTATAATCATCACTTTGAGGATATAGGGAGTCAGCGAGAGACTTCTGGACCCCAAGAGGAGGACAAAAACAGTGGAAAACTGGCAACTGGTTGCATGTGTTCTATCAGTCTAATCCCGCCGGGAGCTGTAAGTACAGCAGCAGTGAGACTACAAACCAGAAAGGCCTTACCTGTGAACTGTTTTGGTGTTTTTGGACTTGGCACTAAGTTGAACTGCCTTGGGGAGAGCTTTAGCAGGAGTGCGGAGAACTCTGGGTGTTGTCTAGGGCCCCAGACTGAGCCGCCGAGCTGGATAGAGCTAATAGTGTTCAGCTCTGGGACTCAGGGAGCCATTGTGAGAGAACTGCCCCGGCAAGCTCCACCCTCAGGGTTGCAGAGCAAGGATCGGGCAGGAACTAGTAACCTATTGACTGAGCAGCGTAAAGGCAGGGACTGAGCCACTTACAGCCTTAAACCTCAGGGGCAGAACGAGACCCGTTTTGGCACACTGGGTAAATGGATAGCCACTTCAGCAGTGATCCCAGCGACAAGCACTTTCCTGGGAAAGCTTCTGCTTAGCCATGTTTAGAAGTATAAAGTTCCCTTTAAGAGAGCTGAAGAGACATTTATGGTCTCCACCCTGTGGGGTTTGAGAAATCAGCGGAGGCCACCAGTCGTATCAGCATTGTGATTAACATCTCATACCCCCAGAAGACCACCTGTTGCCCAGGCAATATTCAACAAGATATACATTCTGCTTTGTTTTGGGTTGTTTTTTGTTGTTTTTGTTGTTAGTTTGTTTGTTTTTTGTTTATTTTGTCATTGTTGTTTTGTTTTTTAATTTCAACCTTTTCCGTACAGATTTTTTCTTTTTTTTTCTTTTCTTTCTCCATTTTTCTAGTTTAAATACAATTTCAAATTGCTGCATTTTTCAATAATTAGAACTTTATTTTTGCTAGTGTTTCTACCCCTATTGTTTGGCTTTTCACCCAATTTTATCCCGTAAAGTTTTCTGTTTGCTTGTTTTGGTTTGATTTATAGCATTTTTGTCTTTCCTCACTACTTGGTGGAAGTAGGGTACTGTGTCTGATCAGGTTAGCAAAGAGCTGCTGACCTCAAGGGAACCACCCAACTGGGCACCCCCAGAGGTTGGGTTTTTTTTAAGGTTGTGTCAAAGTACCCTACTGTACACCTATATTGCTCTGTCTTCCTCTTTCTGTTCCTCTCTTCTTTTTGTCAATATTCCCTTTTACCCACCCCCTCTCCTTTCTCTATTTTCTTTTCATTCTTTCTTTCCTTCTTTTATCCCTTCTTGCTCTTCAACCTTCTCATCCTTCTGGTCTTGTACCAAAAGGACTCATCGAAACCTTAGTCCACAGGCATGGGAACTTAAAGAGCAAGAGGAAATGAAAAGAAAATTAGGGCAAGGAAACAGATAAAAGAAATCACTCATGAGGAAGAATCAGCAGAAAACTCCTGGCAACATGAAGAACCAGTCCAGAGCAACCCCTCCAAGGGACCATGAGGTAGCTACTGCAGAGGATTCCACCTATAAAGAAATGTT
>CAUYPK010058069.1:0-42134 GCA_963574355.1 Loris lydekkerianus | reverse complement strand
TTTCACATGAAGGCTATAACCTAACTATAGCACAAGGCTATGAGGAAAGGGCCAAGGAAGGGGAAGGGTGGGGGTAGGTTAGGGTGGAGGGAGGATAATAGGTGGGGCCACATCTATGGTGCATCTTAGAATGGGTACAGGTGAAACTTACTAAAGGCAGAATGCAAATGTCTACATACAATAACTAAAAAAATGCCATGAAGGCTACGTGGAACAGTTTGATGAGAATATTTCAGATTGTATATGAAACCAGCACATTGTACCCCTTGATTGCACTAATGTACACAGGTATGATTTAACGATAAAAAAAAAAATAAAATAAATAAATAAATAAATAATGGCTGAATAGTTCCATTGTGAAAAAAATATAAATAAATAAATAAATAAATAAATAAAAATGGAAACAATTTTAATAAGGTAATACAATCACCATAATAATTACAATATATTAGACTTGCATAGCACCCCAGAATTCAAGATTATTTCACACATTCCCAATCCATCCTGTGTGAGATCATATCAGAGATGACAATTGTCTGTGATATAATAGACAACAGCAAAGGCATAAATGTCAAAGCTGTGTGCTGTGTGTTAAAGACTTGTTCTAGGTAGAGGCTCAGTATGGCTATTGCAAGTAGTACAAGCCATGCTCCTTTCCTGGTGAGAATTTAGCCTTAACTTCATTTTTGTCTGAACTTGGGCTTTGAATTTCCTGAACATGGAAGTAGAGCAACCCTTTTCCTCTGATTTAGGACAAACACTGCAGAGATATTTTAAGATCTTAATGAATTGTAAGTAGCATTGGTATTGAAACTTCTACAAAAAGGAATGCAGTTGCTTATTCATGCCTAGCCTTTGTTCTTTCAGTCACAATTGGCAGAAATAATAATACAGTAAAACATAATTGGATGATTATGCTTTACAGATTTATAAAACCCTCACCAGTTTGTTTCAAAGATCAACGTGGTCTGCTGATACAAATTTCAAGCCATCATTTTAAATGTCAAGCTGCTAGGTTTCTTAAGTGTATTGAACGATCAGTTATACTGGACGCTGCATAGAAATCTTTACTCTC
The DNA here is from genome assembly GCA_963574355.1 of Loris lydekkerianus. Classification (NCBI taxonomy): domain Eukaryota; kingdom Metazoa; phylum Chordata; class Mammalia; order Primates; family Lorisidae; genus Loris; species Loris lydekkerianus. The sequence goes on along the minus strand of CAUYPK010058069.1, from coordinate 41,059 downwards.
CAGAAATAACCTCAAGAGCTTGTTCTGTAGAATGTAGGAATTCTTTCTCTTGGGAGCACATCACAAAACCTAAAGGTGAAGAATAAAACTATTTTTCCCAATGAGCATGTTTGAGATCTAAAGTTCTTTATTTCTAAGTCCTTTCCAAGCTCTGAGACACAAAATAGGGAAAGAAAACCACAAAGGAGATTCAAATTATTATGTCTGTCATGTTTCCACTAGACTGTACGGTCTCTGTAGTTTTTTTTTTGTTTTGTTTTTTGTTTTTTTCTGATGCAGTCATCACACTAAAAATACTTAGAGGGAAAATAACATCAGAAGATGAAACTTTTCTGAGAAATCAGTAATATAAATGGCAAAGAGCAGTACACGAGTGGCACCTTACTTGGTCACATCAGCACCGATGGAGCATGATCTGCTTCCAACTACTTTCTACTCAGGTTTTCTGAAGCAAGAGACAGGAAAGAGAAGCTACATAGAATTTTGTTCAGATGCTTTATTCTGAAGAAAGAGGAGGCAGTCTTCCCCCATGATTCATCAACAGCCATAAAACATCATTGACATCTGCCACCTGTCATTTGTGCAACTCAGCATATTCAGAGTCATTATGGAAAGTAAAACAGATTCTACTTTGGAAACTGCATTGTGAAATTCTATGAAAGTGAAAAGAGAGTTATTATTATGGTTCTTCATGTCAATTTCAGTCGAATGGCTGTGTCTGTGACTTTGTTTTGACCATCTCATCTTAATATTGAAAGTCAACTATTATTAAATTAATGGAAGGAGGAAACTTTATAAAATGGACATATGGATTTCACGTTCAGAAAATTAAAAATTAGAAATTTAGAAATTACCATTGCTTACTCCCTACTCCATAATAAATACTAGTTATCATTATAAATTTTTTTCTCTCTTTTATTAAAAATCATCTTTGGGAAGAATGATTCTTCTCAGAGGAACCAAAGCCCATTTCTGTTCAAGAGTAGGGTGGCATCTGCACAAACGCACATAAATGTGTATCTTCCCATGATCCCAAGGACTTCTATTCTAATGATGAGTAGAGCAGATTTTTAACACTTGGGTGAAGGGTCCACCAGGTGCACAGTGAGTTGTGAGAAACGGGTGGCATCTTTCCCACCTCTCTCTACAGACTAAAATGGGTCTCTGCGATGTGTGTCAGGGTGCCAGGAAGAACTGCTACGCCCTGTTTAGTTCCATGTTCTTTTTACGATGCTTAAACAGGAAAGCCAAGTGCTACACCCACCGGCAGTTATGTTTGACTGCAGAAGGCTTCCCTGATGCAAGCTAGTCCCCAACCTGGCATTCTGCCGAATGTGTCGATTTCTGTGTATGCATCAGGATCAAGGTCAGTGGCATATTATCAGATGACTTTTTTATTTTTCTTTCAGATTCATATGAGGGTACAGAGGATTAGGTTACATGGTTTGCATTTGTTAGGAAAAGTCCAGGTTGTACTTGTGTCCCTCGTCCAGCAGGTGTGCCACATGCCCTTACACTGTGCCCGTCAGGTGAGAGCAAACCAAGATGACTTCTTAACTGTGCTGAGGTTTGACAAATGTCCTATAACCCAAGTGTCCTGCCCTTAAGCAGTGCAGCATGAAGTGGTTTCAACAGAACTAGACCACTTACATAAGCTGCCTCTTTTCCTTGAAGGTTGACAACAGGTCAGGGAAGGCATCTGACAAGTTCCCCACCAGTTCAGCTTGTTTACTCACAGAGGGATATGAAGTGTGGAAGATTACCCAGTGATGTCAGTCCCTAGAACAGACACCTACATAAACATTAGCATAAAATTCCAAATCATCTATCTACTGAAAGCTTTGAATAACATGATTAATATGAACATCCATGATAAAGTTGAATATTAAGTTTATAAGTTCTATTCATCCAAACACTTAGTAATTATCTATATTTTTCTTATATAAATTTGCTAATGTAAGACTATGAAATCTATTGGGCTATACAATGTGTCATGTTCAACTTGTTGTACAAAAGCTGCTGCAGTAAGTAACATTTTTAATATTTTTCTAAAAAATTTGGACATTCAAGAAATAGGGGAAGACTGTCATCCTCTCACACTGAAGTGAGGCTAAATTGGAAGATACATTTTATAATGCAACATGAAAATAAGTATCAACACAGAATTGCAGGGTTTGCAGCAGAAGAAATGAGAAAGGTGGAAGGAGAAAAACCATTTTCTACTGTGAAATATGCAAGAGGAAGCCTGGACTTCATCCCAGAGATTGCTTCAAGAAGTATTAGACTCAAGAAAATTATAAACAAAAGTAAACAAAAACACTTCAGTTATTTTAACCTAAAGTAGATAATAAAATCATCAGGTGAGCTCACATTTATATTTTTTCTCTTTTAAAACTATAGGAAAATTGTAAGTAATCCACCAATCTCTTTCCACCAAAAAATAAATAGAAGCTGGGGAAAATGTGGGTGGCAGAAAAATTGGGTTGGATTAATTCCCAACTTTCTTCTAAAGAATGCTTCTTTGGAGGGGTCAGAACACAATGACTGAAGAAACCTCCAGTGATTGTCCCTCCACACAAACACCAAATTCAACAACTATCCACACAAGTAAATACATTCAGAAGAACCAAGAATTAGGAGAGTGATTGCACTGCCTGGTTCTAACATGACATCAAGGAAAGAGGAACTAAAGAGGCAGAAAACAGCCTTGCACTGCCTTTGCCTCCTCTCTCTCAACCCTGGCAGTAGAGATAGAATCTATGTGCACAGGGGAGGGACAGTGACATGATTTTGGAAGTTTTTGTTGAAACTCAAGGCTGCTATGTCACAGGGGACTTCATGGAGAACATTTAGACCAACATGGGCAGAGGGAAATCCTCCAGCTGACAAAAAGCAGCCAGGGACCTATGAGGACATTGGGCCACAAAGGCTACAGTCCTTGTGCAATTCCTGTGGCTTTGCAGGCCTGTAGCCAGTGGACTTGGGGTGCATAGGACCCAGGGAGACACCAGCAGTTCCAGCCAAGCTGTTGCCTATGTCAGCCTTTCTCCTACTATGGGCAGTATGGCTCAAGGAATCTTCTCCTTGGGGAGGAAAGGAAGCATCCAGAGGATTTTGTTCTGCAACTTGTGTACCAGCGCAGCTGCAGTAAAATAAAACACAAGCGAACGCCAGATCTCAGGACTGTGCTGCAGATCTACCCTAGGCCAGAAGGAAACTTGCTGCTCTGAAGGAAATGCTCAGGTCTTGTCAGGATTCACCCTCTCCTGACCAAAGAGCCATTGGGTTTTGAATAAACATCACAGGTGGCCAGGCATGTCACCATGGGCTTTGGGTGAGACAGGGCTGGGTTTAGGTGTGACTTGGCACCAAGAGCCCAAGAGCCACGAGGAATTTCCCACATCACTCCTCCTCCAACTCCAGCAGCCCAGCACAGAGAGTGAGTGAAGAGAGTAAGAGACTTTCCCCAGTAATCTCAGAATTCTCCTGTGTCTTACTGAAGTCCTCCAGGGTGAGACCACCAGGAGTCTAAGAGCTACAGCATTACTGGGCTTGGGACCCTCTCAGTGCTGATATGGTTGCAGTGATTAAAGACTTAGATGACAACAACAAATTATCTTTGAATATTTGGAAAGCTTTCTCAAGAAGGATAAGTCCAAATAAGACCAGACTGAAAAGATTAAAATAAATACCAAACTCTTCAATATCCAGATATTGATGAAATCATGAAGAACATTTAAGAAAATATAACCTCTCCAAAGGAACTAAAGAAATACCAGTGGGAAACCATGGAGTGATTTGTGAGCTTTCAGACAAAGAATTCAAAATAGCTGCCCTAAAGACCCTCAGTCAACCTTCAAGACAACACAGGGAAGGAATTCAGAAACCTATCAGAGAAATTTAACAAAGAGAATTAAATAATAAAACAAACCAAGCAGAAAGTCTGGAGTTTGAGAATTCAATCACCAAATTGAGAAATGCATCAGAGTCTCTAAACAGCAGAATTGACCACCCAGGGAAAACAAATTGGCTTGAAGACAGGCTATTTGAAAATACATGGAAGAGAAAGAAAGCATAAAGAATGAAAAAATAAATAAATAAACCATGACTACAAGATTTAGAAACCAGCCTCCCAAGGGCAAATCTGAGAGTCATGGGCCTTAAAGAAGAGGTAGAGTGAGAGACTGGGGCAGAAAATATACTCAGAATAATAACAGCAGAGAACTGTCCAAACCCAGAGTGAGATATCAACACACAGGTACAAGAAGGTTATAGGGCACCAAGCAAATTTAAACTAAACAAGACTACATGAAAGCATTTAATATCAAACTCTAAAAGGTCCTACAAGAAGCAAGAACAACTTCATATATAAAGGAGAATTAATACATCTGGCAGCAAATTTCTGAGGGGAAAACTTACATGCAAGGAGAGTGTGCCATGACATACTTAAAGTGCAAGGAAAAAAAAATAAAAAGAAAACTAAACCCTAGTTTACTATATCTTTTTAAAAAACATTCTTCTAACATGAAGGTGAAATAAAGATATTCCCAGACAAACAAAAGCTGAGGGATAGCCTCAAACCAGACCTGTTCTACAAGAAATGCTACAAGGAATTATTCAATTTGAAAGAAAAGAACATTAGTGGATACTCACAAATCATCTGAAGTTATTCAGCTGCACTGATAACCCTTTGTTGCTCTGACTGTGGGGTAGCAACTACTTGTGTCTTGAGTAACAAGACTGAAAGGCAAATCTATTATATCAAAAGTAACTGTCAGTCCTTCAGAAGGTACTTCAAGATGATTCTTCTGTTTACTCCTTTTTTAATATAATTAGTTGGTATGGTCTTTTTCAGTCATGAAAGTTACATTAAGAAGATCACTTGGTTGCAATAATCATGGAGTCAGTACCTCCAGAAAACAGGATTGAACATTCACTTTCCTTTCACAAATTTTCAAAACTTCGTTTGGTGCCAGTGTTTCATCCCTAGGGAAACACAAGACATGTCTCTTGACTGCAACTCTCAGGGCATCAGTGAACTGCTGAATGACTCCTTCAGATGTCTCTCCTGTAGGTGGGTCTGGAATTATTGCTGCAGTGAGTCTCTAATGGAGCTTGTGGCAACAGCATATTTAAAGGAACAATGGGTTTTTCAAGGTATAGTTTGGCTTCATTTACTACCACTGATACAAAAGCTGGTAAGTCTTATGAAATCTGAGTCAGGCTATTAACACATTCTTCTACAGTATTCTCCCTAGAAATACATTTCCAAGGATACAATTTTAAATCACAGATCTGGAAATGGTAGTAGGCTTAAAATCAATTCTGAAAACTCCAGATGATAGAACTTCTTGCCAGTCGTTTGCCATTCCAGATGTTTGGGTACCAACTGAAGACAGGTAGAAACTCTCCCAAATTGCTAAAATGCCAAAGCCAGCTTCAGTGACCAAAAACATCCCTACCAAACCATAAATAATGACTAGGTGCTTGATAATATATGAAAGACCACGGACCTTGAACTTTTGAGAAGAGTGACAAAATATGAGATTCATCCTTGTAAGATCCTCCTTGTGTGGGTCAAGTTGGTGGGAACCAGCATGCACTGTCCTCCAGTTGCGAGCCTGGGAAGGGCATCTCCACTACAAATGTTGCTTCCACTCATGATGACAGTCCTGATAAACAATTCACCGTACTAGGTCAAAGGTACAGGATGAGCAGGACAAAAGGAACTATAAGTCGTTCACCCTTCCTGAATTTGGAATCTTGTTGAAATTAATGTTTCTCTGGAAGAACTGCAAAAATTAAGAAGAACATAAATATGTCATGTGAGTCAGCCCTGGGACACAGTTTTGGAGGATAGCATTGGCTGTGCAGGCTGGTTTGCTTCTACAGGAGTTGGTTGGTTAGTGACCCAGGATGAAGTGGAATCGTATCAGAGCAGTGTAGAGGTAGCTCTCACTGGAATTGGTGCAGATGAGCTACTAGCAGGCTGGTCTTGTCATTGTGTCTGCTTTCAGGTACATGGGTTGGAGGGATTAAATAAGGAAATAGTGATGGAACCGGGTTGAATTTCTTCTAGAAATCTTTAACGTGATGACAGAGTTAAATTATCAGTGAACATGGAAAAGAAACAAGATTTCCTTTCCTGGGTGAAAATGTTGTCTCCTCTCTAAATACTCTCCCAGTTTGGGGGAAAGGCAAACTTCACTTTATCCTGTGGAATTGGTGAAAAACTAACTTTACACCTTGCAGCTATGGAAGTTGGTCTTATAGCCTCTGCTCTTCTGCCAAAATGAGCCATGCAGTTTGGATCAAGAATTGCAAAGATAGAAAAGAACAATGAGAAGGCATCTGATAAACATGGAAGGCTCCAGATCATTTCCTGAGAAAACCTATCTGTTGAAAAGTAGAATTAAATCATAATAGGATTTCATGGTGTAACAATACTGAATGGCAGATACATAAAAACTAAATCCTCTGCTGCTTATTAATGTAGTGATTTTCCTTTAGGTGAATTTTTGCTTTTCCTGTCACAGAACCCCTAAAACATGGCATTCCTGGGTGATGGGAATGTCTTTTGTTATTTGTAATGAAAGCTATTTGATTATACCTGAGTTTATGCTAATGAGGTGACTTAGATTGAGCTCTCTGGAGAGCCTCAATATGAGGCTAATCACCGAATGTCTAAGTTACTAGAATTCCATCCCCACCCGCCAACCTCTGCACTGGAGATGGAGCTCTGTAAAACTCTGCAGTTTGCTTGTACATGTGCGGGCACCAGGAGCACGGCTCCCCCAGAGGCCTGGGGCTCCTACCCTTACCCCTTACTCCCAGTGCCGGGTACTTTGTAGTTTTCCATCTGGCTGAGCCTGAGATGGAGCCTTGACCATGAAGAGTGAGCATAAGTAAAGTGTTCTCTGAGTTCTGTGAGCAATTCAAGCAAATTGTTGAATCCAAGTAGGGGGTTGTGGGAAACCCCAATTTATAGCTAGTTAGGAGCATGAGAAACCCAGATTTGGAACTGGCATCTGAAGTGGGGCAGTCTTGTGGGACTGAGCTCTTAACTTGCAGAATCTACCACTATCTTCAGGCAGGTATAGAGTCAGAATTGAATTAAACTGTAAGACACGCAGCTGGTATGCAGAGATTTGGAGAATTTCTTGGTGTTGGAAAAAGCACATTATCTGGTGTCAGAAGTACTGTGTGCAAGCAGAGAGAGAGAGATTTTTTCTCCCAGAAATAACTCAGTTTGCTTTTATTACAGGGACCCTGGTTTAGATAGGGCCCTGATAAACAGATGAGAAAACTAAGGTTTAAAGAAGGTGAACAATTTGCTCCAGACTCACGTTCCTGAGCAATGCTTAGTACTTCTATTACACCTCTTTAAGAAGCTCATTTTCCTGCTACAGGAACTTTTAAAGACTATAGCTGACCCTTGAACGATACCGCTTTGAACTTCATGGGTCTATGCGGCTTTTCTTCCATCTTTGCCTTCCCAAAGACAGCAAAGCCAACCCTTCTCCTCAACTTACTCAGCATGAAGATGATGAGAATGAGGACTTCCATGATGAGCCACATCCACTCAATAAATAGTAAATAGATTTTTCCTTTCCTCAGCTTACTTTATTGTTAAAATATAGTATATAATACAAGATGTAAAAAAAAAAAAAAGTTACTATGTCACTTGCTTTTTTTCTTTTGAGACAGAGTCCCACTCTGTTGCCATGGTAGAGTGCTGTGGTGTCATCATAGCTCACAGAAACCTCAAATTTGGGGACTTAAGAGATCCTTTTGGCTTAGCCTTCTACGTAGCTGGCATGAACAAACACACTCAGCTACTCTTTCCTACTTTTTAGTAGAGATGGGTCTTGCTCTTGCTTACGCTGGTCTACCACATCTGACCTCAAGGGATCCACCCCACTTTGACCTCCCAGACTGCTAGGAGGTAACTAGGTGAGAGCCACTGTACCCAGCAGAGAAAATCACTTTTAACAAGGAAAGAAAAGGAGAAAGGAGAGGAGAGGAGAGACAATACAACCAGAAATCAACTAACAACATGGCAGAAGCAAGGAGTCCTTACCTACCAATAATAATGTTAAATGTGAGTGGACTAAACTCTTCCGTCATAAAACATTTGATGGCTAAATGGATAATAATTAAAATAGCCAACTATTAAAATACCCATAATCACAACATACGTTGTCTGCAAAATATCTGCTTCTCCTATGAAGACACACATAGACTGAAGATGAAGGGATGATATTCCCTGTCAATGAAAACCCCCCAAAGAGCAGAGGCAGCTCAGGAATTGACCTGAGTGTCCACTGGTGGAAGAATGGAAAAAGAAAGTGTGGCACATGCACATAACATGACATTGTGTAGCCACAAAAAGAATGAGATTTTGCTGCTTGCAGGAACACTGATGGATCCGGAGAACAGTATGTGAAGTGAAATAAGCCAAGCACAGAAACACAAATCTCACAGGTTTTCAGTCATGTGTGGAGCCAAATATTAAAAATGATTGATCTCATGCAGGTAGTAGAGAGATGCTTACCATAGCTGGAAAAGGTAGCAGGGACAGGGGGAAAATTGGAGATGGTTAATTGGAAAAAAACATGAGAAATATACAATTATATAAAAATATTTGTATGAGTGTTGGTGGCTAAGAGCTTTCCTCACAGGTATTATGTCTTTGTGTGTAAGTGGATATGAATGTGATTATAATGGAAATACCAACTCTAGTCAATATTTCTTGAGACTTGTTATGTACCATGCTGTATTCTAATGGCTTCATTTTTTATGTTAGTCCATACTATATTATTCTATACTATGCTTAGTCTATAGCAGGGGTCCTCAAACTACAGCCCGCAGGCCACATAAGGCAGTTGATTGTATTTGTTCCCGTTTTGTTTTTTTACTTCAAAATAAGATATGTGCAGTGTGCATAGGAATTTTGTTCATAGTTGTTTTTTTTTTTTTAAACTATAGTCCAACGGTCTGAGGGACAGTGAACTGGCCCCCTGTTTAAAAAGTTTGAGGACCCCTGCTATTTAGTATAGATGTGCTGTATTTTACCATGTATAATGCACACTTTTAGGGACAATTAAGGATATGCATTACACATGGGTGGCACTAATTCCGGATCTATATAAATATTTTTAAATCTTTTATTTATGCTTATGTATTAAAAGTATAACTCTAGAGAGCAATAACAATATCCATATGCGAAATAATACCCTGGAATATAGTAATCGGTTTTGTTGAACTTACGATGAACTGTAACAAAAGCATCTTTGGTCATCAGCGCACAAGGTATTTCTCTTCATATACTTTAGGTGAGAGCTAGCAATTTAGCTGACATGTTTACAAAATTCCTTTATAATACAAAAAGGCAAGTACCTAAATATAAACAAATAAATATTTGATTTAAAAAATTAAAATGAAATATATTTTCCCTCACAGTTTGGGTCAAACACGGGAGCACAATATACACAGCAAAATGTGGTACTTTAAACCTTCTATGACTGAGGTAAATTGTATATAAATTAAGGGAACTATTTAGATAAAATCTCTGTTGTCTCCTACATCCAATATTCTTTCATTCCAAATACATTTGTATTTATCTGTGTTTATATACATGATTATATATACATATATGTGTATGTGTTCATATTTGCACATCAGGTTAAAATAATTATTGGTTTAGTTACAGAATTCAAGTATTTAAAATTTGAGAAAGTTCATGCTTAGACTATTATGCACAAAAAATAGTACTAGTTCCTTTAAAGGAACTAAAGGTTCTCAACCTTCCTAATGCTGCGACCCTTTAATACAGTTCCTTATGTTGTGGTGACCCCCACACATGAGGAGCAGTGTCTCGGTTCCTAAGACCATCGGAAGTATGTGTTTTCTGATGGTCTTAGGTGACCCCTGTGAAAGGGGAAAGGATCATTCGACCCCCAAAGGGGTCACGACCCACAGGTTGAGAACTGCTGCTTCCTAAAAAGAGGATCCCTATCTAGACAGGAAGACAAAAACACATGTACTTCTTTAATTAGCCATTTAAAAGAGTACCTCACCATAATCTTAATATTATCACTACTGCTAAACCTGTGTGAGAATACAGAGTAAAAGTGGCTGTTGATCTGATTGATCTGTCTCATATTTATAGCTCATTGCTAGCAAACTACATTAGGTGGGATTTTTTTTTTTTTTTTTTTCTTGACATGTCTACTTATACCTCCCTTGCTATCAGGACCCAACTCCACCTTCTAAGTTGAATTTGGTTTGACTCTGATATTTTCAAACATTACACTGACAATTCTACTATTACATCAATGGCCCTTGGCAATTCTTGCCTTCCTTGACCTCACTACCCATCCTTATTCCTTAGTTCCCATACCTGCAGGGTTACAGCCATGACTTCACCATCCACTTAGATTGTGCCACTTTAAGTTCTTAAATTTGTTGCCAGTGTCTCATACCATAATACTCTGAAGACCCCTCTTCTGTACCTTTTTTATTTTAACTTTATTTAAATTAATATGAGACTACAATATTTAGGTTACAATGTTCTCACTTCCAGGGTAAAGTTCTATTTGTAGAAGAGCCCCTCACCCAGGGGGAGTGATATACACCCTCACAGTGTGCACAGTAGGTGAGATCCCCCCTTCTTCCCTCCCTCCTTCTGCCAATCGTCCTCTCCCCTCCCCCCTCCTGCTTCCCTCTGCCCTGAACTGGACTATAATAGTGTTTTATTTTTCTTATGAACATGTAATTGTTTATATATTGATTTCATATTAGAATCAAGTACATTGGATATTTATTTTTCCATTCTTGAGATACTTTACTAAGAAGAATGTATTTCAACTCCATCCAGGTGCATGCAGAAGATGTAAAGTCTCCAACTTTTTAATGGCTGCATAGTATTCCATGGTATACATATACCACAGTTTGTTGATACATTTGTGAGTTGATAGGCACTTAGGTTGCTTCCATGACTTGCCAATTATTAATTGAGTCACAATAAACATTTTTCTAAGACTTCTTATCCATCAACTGTTCATAATATAGGCACTTTATTTATACACATATACTTCCATTTCCTTCTGTGATACATTTAAAGCTTATAATTGCATACTGGATAGTTCCAGTTAGATGAACAGGGGCCTTTTTATATGGCTACAATGGAACTTACTCTTCCCTTTAAAAAAGAAACTTTAAAACAAAATTGATTAGGAAAGTGTCTTATGTCTGTCTACACCAGTCATCTGAGAAAATTCTGAAAATTCTTGTGCACATCTCATACTCAAGAACAATTGCTGGTTCACCAATTCCTTCATAATAACTCTCATATCTTTACCATCTTCTAAATTTCAACACCATCATCTGAGTTCACTATCACTTGGACTTACTGTATTAACATTTGAATTGGTCTCTAGTCTCTCCTTTGCAATCCATTCAACACTCTGTGGCAAGTTTAAGCTTCTTAATATAGTTTTCCTCTTGCAGAATACCTTCAGTGACCTTCTGCTGTATCCAGACTGATTGATCCACTGTGTCTTCACCATACCATCCCCTTTGTCTCTCTGTGTGTGTGTTATTGGGTGTACCACATCTCTCCTGAAATGCCCTTTCCTCCTCCTCTTCCTCTTCCTCTTCCTCTACACATACCTGCATTTTACTATTTTTTAGGCCCCGGCATCTGAGGTCTGTTTCCTCCAGAAGGTTTCACAGGCAAACTTCACTCAACTTTTTTCTTTTTAAATAACATACTCTTTGTGGGGTTATCGTGTAAGCATCCCATGATTCCTGTACTGATGAGAGCAGAGTGGTTGAGGGTTCTCACTTCTGTTGTACGTCAATTAGTAAATATCACAACTGTAGTTCAAACCATGAGCACTTCATCTTCATTATTCCATAGAACCCACTTAACACATTCAATAAATCGATGTGATGCTGAAATACATACTTCATCTCTTATGAGCTTGTTTGTGCCCCCCCAAATTTGTATGTTGAATTGCTAACCTCCAGTACCTCCGGGAATGATAGCATTTAGAGAAACAGTTCTTACACAGGTAATTAAGGTAAAGTGCAGTCACATGGTTAGTCCATAATCAGTATGACAAATGTCCTCATAAGACGAGATTAATACACCAAAAACACATAGACTGAGCAGCATCTATATGAGGTCATTTTGGGAAGGTACAATTTATAAGTCAGGGAGAGAGGTCTACAGAGCTGAAGGAGCAAGATTTCTGTTGTTTAAGTCATCCATGCTATGATGTTTATTGGTGTTTATTGTGGCAGCCCTGGAAAACTAATACACCTTTAATAATGAGTTACATCTGATTATCTATTTCTTGGAAGTTCTACAAAATGTTTTTAATAGAAATACAAACTGGTATACCAACATATGTTACTCAACCAAATACTGAATTAAATAGCATCAAATTGGGAGGACATAGAGCATGCTCTTTAAAGAATATTTAAATAATCCAAAAAGACCAAACCTTGTATCCTAATAGGATCCTAAAAATCAGCTTCTAAATGAAATAGAAATATATTCACTAATTTAAATTCACATCACTAAATTTTGTTTGGTATCATGTCTAGGCCTAAGGCTCCCCTTAGGAGCAATAATTAAGTCACCTCAGTCTTTTACATTCCTTGGAATTTAAATGTTCCTTTACTGTCACAAATGCTTAGCAATAACGTGTTGCCCCCTTTTCCTAGGCCTATTCAAAATCTATACTAGACAGAATAGAAATTGTTTGTAATAAAGAGTGATTTTCCTAGTCCTTGTGTAGATTAGCGATGTGTATAGATATTATATATTTTTCTTCCCAAGGTTATAACTACTACTCTGAGGATTTGTATAAGCATTCAAATCATCAAAACCAATTTAAGCAGAAGCAAAATATGCCAGCTATTGCATTTGACTCATTTTCAGTATAAGTATCACCTGGAGATACCAGCATGGAGTCAGTTTATAGTCTTAAAACCCCTAACTTTATCTTATTTCTATGAAAGTTATTTTTTTAAGGAATTACATGTTTTATGTATTTTTATGATGGTAAAAATAAATTTAAAATTGTGATCTTATTTGGGGACTTGGCTTTGACATCATCACAAAAATATTAACTATAAGCTGATTTCTGCTTTACTTTGTTTATGTTCCTGCCTTCTCCTCTTTATTCTCACAAAGAAAGACTTTGAAGAATTCCAAAGTGTTACAGGTTGGATTCCTTGAGAAAGAGTCTCTGAGGTGAGTGTCTGTGGGCAGGTAGTTTATTTGGGCAGCACATGTGGGGAAATAATGGCACCAGCACAAAGCAGAAGTTGGGGAGAGAGGGAGTCATAGCTGTGGCCTTGGTGGGACTCAAGAAGCCCCTGCCGCATCCTTCCAGACTGAGGAGAGGCCTGGGCTTCTGCCCCACTCTATCCAGAGTGGATGTGCCTCCCTGCAGAAGAGGGTGGGACTGTGGGTGAGCTGACTCTCTTCAGCAGATGCAATTCTGGAAAAGGACTCAGCTGAGACCAGATACTTGCCAACATTTCAAGAAACTGGTAAAATGATTGTCTTGGTCTTAAAGATGAGAGCTGGTGGGTACAAACCACAGTGGCCACTAGAAAAAAGATACAAATTCAACCTCATATATATTGGCCACATGACTTCGGGTAAACAACTTTAATCTTTGTAGACCTCCATTGCTTCACTATAAGTGGGACTATCAATATCTTTCAGCCTTTCTCACAATAATTTTGTTAGCACCACTGGAGCTAATATTGAAAATGGTTAGGGTCATTAAAGGTCAGGGCTGAAACACATGATAGGAATCCAGGGTGTGCTCCCAGTTGGTGGGCATGATGTAAGGGCATGTGACACACTTCTTGGGTATGGGACACAACCACAGGAGGGACTCTACCTAGCAAATGCCAACATTGTAACCTAGTTGTTTGTACCCTCACATTAATCTGAAATAAAAATATAGCCAATTGCTGTTTCTATAGCTAAGTAAATTGAAGCCTAATATGGAATCATATATTATCACGTACCTGACGCAGTTCTAGCATTTTATATTAAATTACATATGAAATTCTTACCATGACATTGTAAGGAAATGGACCCAGAGGGACCATGTGACTTGACGAAAGTCACATTGTTGGGAGGGGGGACAGCACTGGTGATGCCTGGGAGTGGGGACAGCGCTGATGAAGCCTGGCCCAGTGGCTGTTCTTCAGTCACTATAGTATATTACTTCTGGTAAGACAGGTTAATGAAAGACTAGTAATCAGGTCTTCAACTTTCATACCCGTAGTTATTTTAACCTAGACTCCCAGGGTAGCTAGGAAGCAAAAATAGCAAACTGGCAACCCAGGGACAGACACACTCCGGCTGATACAGTTTGGGTTTTCTGGGGAAGAGGTTGTTCTTGTTTTGTTTGTTGGTTTGAGTCTTACCAATGTTTTACAGTGTAGTGACTGAATAGGCATTATGCTGGGTACCTCACCAAGAAGTTCAGTGCCCAGAACCGGACCGCTATGCGTTCACGCTGGTGGCCGCCCTGGTCCAGGCACTTGAGTTTGCAGCCCGCGATTGGCCGCATGTGGACGCTGCTGCTCTTGTGCTGCTGCTGATGGTGAAGACGCAAGAGAAGGAGAGACAGTAGGGAAGGGAGAAGGCTTGAGGAGGATAGAGAAGAGGAGACGAGAAAAGGATAAAAAGAAAGGGAGAAGGAGAACGGGAGGTAAAGGCAGAGAATGTGTTATTCACAACAGTATGAAGAGTATCTAACATGTTAGAATATAGCCTTTCGTTTCATTGATTATCCTGTTCGTCTTCTCTAAGAAATCTCAACTGATATAGAGAGCCACTATTACTTCCAACAGTTGTAATCTGCTAAATGAATTAATACTCCTTCTTCAGTAAAAGCACAAAATTTATACACTAATACAAATAGATCCAGAATAGAAAGAGGGAACGGTAGGAGAGGCATTTTACAAGTTATTAAAATATGAATATATTTATTTCGTATTTAGAGCAATGTTATAAAAATAAAAATGAGAAAAATTTTAATACGCTTTTTAAAAAATACTATATATATATATATACACACACACACTGAAACTTTAAAAAATGTTTCACTATTGACCATCTGCTTTCTGATAGGCATTATGTTTTATGCTGAGGATAGAGAATCATGTAGTAAGTGCTAGAAGAGGCTGCACCGGTGGTGTAATTAGCACAGAATCAAGAGATGCCAGTCTCAGATGATCAGGGAAGGCTCCTGAACGAGGAAACATATGACCTTCTTGTATAAATTTTAATGCTTGATCGGTTGGAGACGGAGGAGAGGCCAAGTCAGCGATGGCAGTAGAGCCGTAAGTGCATGTGCATGTGAGTGTGAAGATGTGAACAGCGCGCTCAGACCGACATGCACCTGCAATCGCCTAGAGCCACCGGGGTCACCCGGAGCGCGGAGCGGAGAGGCCGCGAGACCGTCGTCTCTCCTGGCTCCAAGCTGACCCTCCCGGCTTATTTTTGAGACTCTTCATTTCCAAGGCCTATAAAGTCCCTTTTCTGCTTCAGTTAGTGAGAGACAAGTTGCATTTGCAACCAAGAACCTTGCCCAATAAAAGCTGTTTTTCTTCTTGGGTTTGACTTTGAGGACCTTCGCCGATCCGCGTTGTATTCTGACCCGCAGCCGAACCACCTCCCGCCCAATGCCGCGCGCACGTGGAACGTGCGCCCCGTCACGTACAGATGCCCACGCGCATGCGCACTCACCTGCGACCTGCTCGGGGAGGAATCGGCCTGAGCAGCTGTGGTTAAAGTGAAAGAAAAAAGGACACACAGAAAAACTCACAGAGAGGGCGGCGCCTGTGGCTAAAAGGAGTAGGACGCCGGCCCCAAATGCCGGAGCTGGCGGGTTCAAACCCAGTCCTGGCCAGAAACTGCAAAACAAAAAAAAAAAAAAAAAAAAAAGGAAAACTCAAATAGAGATGATGGGAAATGGGAAATTCTGGCAAAATGTGGCCACTTACAGTTGCATCATCTTCATTTCTAAAGCTAATTATACAATTTTATATATTTTTTCCCGATGTATCTCTCATAATTTTCCAGATGATAGCCTATTTGACAACATGGACGTCTATTGCTGTGTGGGCCCAGGAAAAATATGACAATAGTTTCAATAATCTGTTTCTCTGACTAGTGAAATCTGTGATGAGGTTTTTATGTGGATGAAGAAATGGGGACGATTAAGCTTTGAATTCTTAATGAATCGATGAAAGATATTCTATTCAGTTGATTCAAATTTTGTGCATGTTGGAAACTACAATGTATTCATGTTATTTGTAATGGGAAAATATACCAGGAAGTTTTCAATTATTCTAACCTCATGCGGTTTTTATTCAAAATAGTTTTAGTTCAGTACTTTTACCAAAAAGGCACTTGTGTCCTGAAAACAATAATGTATGGTTAGGACAGGTTAGAATCCTTTCTTTGTGTTTATGTTAGAATAACGTTTTCCTCTTTAGATCAACTAAAAATCAACTAATACAAAGTTTAGATCTTGGAGGTAACATGACAATGGATTTGCTTTTCTGTCTTCTAATTTTCACAAAAATGCCCAATAAAAAACCAACGTCATTGTTGTCATCATTGCCTCTCTCTTTTGTATTGGATATTAATGCCTTTATATCCATTAGCTTAATGTTATTACCCTTGTTTTTATATGACAAAACCCAAGCTTAAATACATTTAATTGCCTAAGGCAACATAGCTAGCAAGTCAATTCCATTTTTATCCAGAGCCTCGTTTTCAACCATTACATTACTGTTTTAAAATCTGTATTGAAAACGAGAGCTGTGGCATTCAATATGAAACTGATGGTGCATGTAACTCAGATAAGGTTTAATTTAATGCATGAAGAACAATTTAGCTTTTACTCATCTGATAATACCCCCAATCAGAGGGATAAGGAAAGATGATAGAGGTGACAGAAAGTAAAAAGCCAGCCCAGGAAAGGCCTTCTCATCTGGGTTACTGTATCCAGCAGAAGCTTGCAGAATAACAAACAAAAGCTATCATGTCTGGATTTTTTCCTTAATAGTCCAAACCCATACCATCTCCCTGTTTACCAAACTGCTTATATATAAGTAAAATAAATTACAGATTCATTTTTCTTATTTAAAGTATTTGACTCTAAAAACTTTATTTACTAAAATTATTAATTATAAGATTTCTATTGTATTAGTCAGCTGCTAACATAATAATGCTACGTAACAAAGCAACCACCACATTTGTCAGTGAAATGATAATAAGCATCTATTACACCATTCATAATAAGTCTGGAGGTTTGCTGTGGGTCTGCTTTAGCTGGGGTGACTTTGCTTCACATGTCTCAGTGTCTCAGTGCAGAGTTCATGATGGAGGGACAGTGACACTGAACAAACTCTTTCACATAAGAGGTCCAGATTCTGCCAGGGAACAAAAACATGTGACATGTCAAAGTCTAAGCTCAAAATTTGCACACTGTCAATTCTACCCATTTTCCATTAATCAGAAAAGTCACATGGCCAAGCCTAAAATAAATCAGTGAGGTGGAAATGTGTATTTGCCCCATAGCTGAAGGAGAGGTGAGTTAATATTTAATGAAAGTAATCCAGGCGATATCATTCAGGGATTAAAAAGTAAAATAATTAGCAAAAAACAACTTTCTTTAGCTTCTTAATTACCACCTGCATTGTTAGCACCATGTCTTTGGTCAAACTCATCTCCTGCCTGGAATCCCTTTAACCTCTTTCTCCCAAATAAATTACTACTCCTCTCCTTCAAAATCATGCTGAAATGGCATCCTATCAGTGAAGGCTTTCCTAACCTACCTAATAAATTTTGTGTGTAAACCAATATTTATGTGCATTGCTATTAAGGAGACATGGACACACTCGAAAGGAGGTTTCTTTTCTTCCTCCCTCTCCCTCCCTCCCTCCCTCTTTCTCTCCCTTCCTTCCTTCCTTCCTCCCTCCCTCCCTCTCTTCCTTCCCTGTCTTTATTTCTTTCCTTCCTTTCTCCTCCATCTCCCTCTCCCTTTCCATTCTCCATACCTCTATTCCATCCTTTTTCTTTCTTTCTTTCCTTATTTAATAACCTGTGGTATACATTGATTCTGCTCACTTATGTATCTGGTTCTCTTTATTCCAGGCACATGGTTGAATTATGGTTAATTCTTTGTCTCTGGAAGTTAGGCATTGCCATGTGATGTTTTCAACCTAATACAACCTACACAAGGTGAGTGTATCATTCATGCAGAGGACTTTAAGACATGGTGTACAATTCTTCATCTTCCCATGTAACAGTAACCGGTAACAAATCCACATTATGAGGCATCCCTCACTCAAGGTCCTCCGATAAGGAAAACATGGAACAGTAACTTATGACACAGATGCAGCCTGAGTGAAGCCTACACTGTGTTCTAAAACACTGGCATATGGGGTAAGTACCACGGGACAGCTTGGCTAACCTGACTGATACAGTCCCTGCTTCAGCTATGTTTCTATCAAAATATTTCAAGACATGACAGGGAGTTGATCTATAAGCACCCTTACAAGAATACTAGTAAGGCCTAGTGTTTGTATGCCATTGTGATTATAGGACATTTGGTTTGAAATACCTAAATTGAAAGATTTTTAAGGAAAAAAATACCATTTTTAAATTATTAAATTTATGTAATTAGTAATAAATGAAAGTGGTTACAAAATACTATCCCATTTAAAATTATGTTAAACTTGAATCACTTAAAGTGGTTAGTATTTAAAGTGGTAAGTATTCTACTAGTGACTAGTATTTTGTAACCACTTTTATTTATTACAAAAATTAGTCATCATGTGAGCATTTTAAAACATCTTTATGGATGACCAGTTTTTAGATAAAATAGTTTTTAAGTCATCTAAGTTCAAATGAAACCCTACTACTCTAATTTCTTATTAATGTCCTTATGCTGAAGAGGAAACAGGTATTCATATTTGACAATCAGTTAATGGAATTTACTCCAGCAATCCTATATCCCAAGATAGTGAATCAATCCATTGTCAACTCTTTTTTGAAATGAACTAGAGCTGGTAGTCCTCAGACTCATTATAAAACATGTCAAATATTCCAAATTGTACAAAGTTAATTTTGATACTTAAATATATACTAGCATCCAGGATATTCAGCTGCCACTTGTTAAGTAGAATACCTGTAGATTTTTAGCTTTCATATGTGGATCTGATTCCTTCTTACAGGATTATCAGAGGAGCAATAAAAGACATTAAGTGCTGAGCTAAATGTCTAAACAGGACAAAGCATCTCAGGAATGCCATTCACAGGTTGCTGAACCTAGTACAAGGCTGCTTCACAGAACCTGCAAATGCTTTGCAGCCAAACTCCTGACATGTATCTGCAAGGTAGCAAGATTAATTTGCAGGACTGGGCACACTGCCTTGACGTGCAGTGATTCCAGTAGCTTTCTTTTAGAAAAACACCTGCAGATGCTTGCCTGGATACATAAATATGGCTTTAAAGAACGATGCCTCATCTCTATTTTTAAGTATTAGTAGTATGGTAACACATGGGTCTTTTAGGGGTATGGAAGAATTACTTTGGCTTGAAGATGGAAAAGTGACAAACCAGGAAATATCACTCAGAATTCATATTTAATATATTTTCTTTGATTTTTTAAAGCACAAGAATGTGAACAACGTCATTATCTCTACTTGAATTGCCTGAGATAGTGTGTGGTATTATGGAGTACTATATCATAGTAGTATATCATAGATATTTTCATTAAATTGTGAACAATGCTGTTAAGTACTATTTGTATGTTTTTTTGTTTTTTTTTTTTTGTTGTTGTTGTTTTTTCTCGTGAGATTGAAAACTTTTAGAGTAAAGAAGCACATTTGACTGAAGTCTTTTTCTTTTTTAAGGGAACTGACATAGTGCATGGGCCATTCCAAAAGTTTGGATATACACAAAAATCAAGATCCATAAAATCCACACAGACAGAAGCAAATGAAACCTCCCAGCAAGACAGATAATCGGAGCAAGTTGAAACTCATGTGGGTGAATCAGAGAGGTCACTGTCAGCTGCATTGTTGGAAATGAAATAATGGATGGTAACACAGTCTGTTTCAATGTTTTTGTAGTGACACAGTAGCAAGGCGGTAATGGTTTGGGGTTAGGTAAGTGAGAATGTAAGTGGATGAATAAATGAATCTGTGAGTTCATGGCTTGAATGAAATACAGATGTTCCTTGACTTATGATGGAGTTATGTCCTTATTAAACCCATCTTAAGTTGAAAATATCATAAGGTGAAAACACACTTAATACACCTACCCTGCCAAACATTATGGCTCAGCCTACCCTACGTGAAATATGCTCAGAACACTTACATTAGCACGTAGTTGGGCAAGATTATCTAACACAACCTATTTTACAATAACATATTGCATGTTACGTTTATTTATTAAATACTGCAATGAAAGTTAAAAATAGGATGATTATGTGGATACTTGAAGTATAGTTTCTACCAAATACATATCACTTTGGCACCTTTGTAAGCTGAAGGTTGGGACAACCTGTACCTCTTATCTGGTAGGCAAAAAGGAACCCCTCCCCCAAAGGGTTGAATCTATTTGCATGTGATTAAAGTTCTAAACTGACTCAGTCTAAGTATTATCCACGTTACTAAAGAGAACAAAGCATAGGGCCGTGGACAACCTGAACATTAGCTCTTCCGTAGCCTCTCTCACCTCTAAATGCTTACAAGTGCAACACATTCTCAGGCATTTGCAATTATTAACCAGGTACAGAAAGAGCTGTAGTAAGTGAATCAGAATATTAACTTACTGAAATATACTCTTAAACAACTGTCTACTGAAACTCTCACATAGTGAAACAAAGATTGGCTGGCCATTCATCAAACCTGCTTCTTCTCACTTAGGGGCACAACCCTGGATGACATCTGCCACTCTTCCTTACCTGTGAACCAAGTCAGGTGACTGAATTCAAGGCAATGGAACACAGCAGAGTGGGTGGGTTTGGCTCATGACAACCACCTCTGTGTGCTTCAAGCTTTTGTCATTTTCTCTGAATGAGATACAGGCAACAGCATCAACCTTGGAAGTCACGTACGCAAGTGGACAGAGTCACAGGAAAGAAGAACTTGGATTTCCGCCTCGTTGTGTGGAGGGAAGATTTAGCCAATCAGGAGCTCACATTTTGGATTTGGTGTGGATGGAATATAAATGCCTGATGTGTTAAGTCACTGAAATCCTGGGGTTCATCTACTACCTCACAGACATTGTCCTAACTATGCACAGAAGGTCGCTCATGGCCTGGTAATTAGACAGGAGAAAGCCGAGGGTTTAAACCTAATAGAAGAAATCCAGGTGCCTTCTTGCATCACGGTCTATGAAACACAGATGCTCCAGCATAAATATTAAGATCAGAAGACTGAGGTAATTAGCACTCACAAAGGAAGACAAGAAAGCTATGAGGATGCAGCTGACACCGCCTGGCAGGAGGATGCTCACCGCAGCTGTCATTGAACTGATTATCGGAAGGCAAAGCAGTGCTATTTTGTGCAAACAATATATAACACTTACAGAACAGCAATTAGAATCATGAGTCCTTGCGTAAGTGAATGGGGCCTGATGGTGTTTACCCGATTTTAAATTGCTGGGGTGGTGGTAGAAAAATAAGCCCTGCAAAGCACTTTGAAAATTTCACTCAGAACATGAATAACAGACTAAGCCCAAGAAACTGAGTAAAATGACAGAGAACTAAGGGAAAAAAATCTCACAGCTTGTATTTATGGGGGTTCTCCCCTGAGGTCTCCCCAATCATCTGTTTCCATAGTAACTCCAGGTTATTGCGTGCTTTACAGATGGTGTTTGTTTACTTTCAGAACACTTAATGAAAAAATTTACTGTAGATGGAGAAGGCACGATTTGCCAGAGCATGTTAATTCTAACCTAGCATATATATATGTACGCTTTGACATTTAATAATAATTATAGATAGCAATAATTTACTGGGCATTTCTCGTCACAAGAGTGAAATAATTAAAAGCTATGTGTTGGCAGCTCAATTCTGCTGTCAGATTAGTTTCCAAAGCTTTTTAACATAAAAACTGACACATTTCAAGCGAGTTTTTTTTTTGTTGTTGTTGTGAATGTATTTCTCATTGGTCTTTATTAAGTTTTTTTATTATTATTATTTTTTTATTATTATAGATAAAAATATGCACCATAGATGTGGCCCAACCCATTACCTTCCCTCCACCAAAACCTCCCCCCTCCCTTCCCCTTCCTTGGTCCTTTCCCCATAGTCTTGTGGTATAGTTGGGTTATAGCCTTCATGTGAAAGCTATAGGGTGGTGAAGAATAATAGTTAGATTCTTGGTTAATGAGCCGGTGATATTGGACCTCGACCTGATTTAACTGCCTCTATGCAAAACATTTTCTATGTGTTGGTTACATCTTTGTAAAATTTTGTTAATGGATATTTTGTAAATAATGGTATATTTAACTACAGTTTGACATTTTTCCTAATGTAGAGCTAATTTATAAGGACTTTTAGGACACCCTAAAAATGCCTGAAATGTCCATTTTAGCTAGTTCTTATTTTTCTGTTCTTTTCTTGGCCCTACCAAGGCAAAATTTAGATTTAAAGTGATAGCAATCCTTATTTGACCAAAAATCCCTTTTTATAAAAAATCCATTAAGCTATTTTTTTATCATTATTTTATAATGTCTCTCCTAGGTTGGAAGGCAATGATGCAAACATAGCTCAGCTAATTGTTATTTCTTTAGAGATGGGTCTTATCAGATTGCCCAGTTTTGTCTCAGACTCTTACCTCAGCCTCCCTGATCACTGGGATTACAGGCAAAAGCCTGTGTGCCCAGTTATTTTTTAATTCATAGCAGGCGACTGTTAATAGCCTTTAATGCATTATGTAAACATATTACTGCAATAATCTTTGAAACTTTCTCTCTGAGATAGGGATTCTTATTTTGACACCAAAATATTAGTATTTTATTACCAATAATATATCCAGTCTGAATCTATCTTTTTTCTTTTTCTTATTTATTTATTCATTTATTTATTTATTTAAGACAAGTCTTGCTCTGTTATTCAGGCTAGAGTGGAATGATACCATCATAGTTCACTGTATCCTCAAACTCCTAGGCTCTAATGAATGATCTTCCTACGTCAGCCCCTTCAGTAGCTGAGACTGTAGGCAGGTGCCATCACACTGGGCTAATTTTTTGATTTTTGGTAGTAATGGGTTCTTGCTCTTGCTCAGGCTGGTCTTCAACTTCTGACCTCAAGCTGTCCTCCATCTTTAGCTTCCCAGAGTGCTAGGATTATAGGTGTGAGTCTCTGTGCCTGGCCCTAGTCTGAATCTTGATTTTAAAAACAAAACATATTTTGGGTAGCACATGTGTCTCAGTGGGTAGGGTGCCAGCCCGGCCCTGGCCAGCTAACACAGCAATGACAACTGCAACAACAACAACAACAGCAAAAAAAAAAGCCGGTTTTGGGTGCGCACTTGAAGTCGCAGCTACTTGGGAGGCTGAGACAAGAGAATCGCTTAAGCCCAGGAGTTGGAGGTTGCTGTGAGCTGTGAGACTCTGTCTCAAAAACAAAAACAAAAACAAAAACAAACCCAAAATGTATGTCTTAATGATTGAAATGTTTTAAAAAGTCGGGTTTTCTATTAACAAAAAATTATGATTTTTGTCTTTTCAGTCAGAGTCTCAAATTGGAACTGAAGTTACCTCCTCCAAAGTTTCAGAATGTGGAATGCATGAAAATCAAAATGACATGGGTCTTGTAGAAAACATTCATGTTAACAAAATAAATGTCTTAGATGGAAGGATGAGGTGAGTTTTCTCTTAATGAGCAGCTTTTCAAAGATAAAGGTTGAATTTATGTACAATTGACTATGTAATTTCATAGTCTGAAAATTTTATGAAAGTATAAAATTAAACTAAATACTTTAAATATGTTTCTCAAATACTGTAAGAATTGCATGGCTGATCTCTTTGTAATTTTTTTGAAAAGGTTGGGAAGTGTTCTCATTTTTGGTATGAAAACTTTTATTTTAGACAAAAGTTCTTAAGTTCTTTGTATTTTTTTTTAGAAATGTTGTTACCTCCTAACTCAAATTCATAAGTAGAAAGTAATATAAAGTATTTGCTATATACGATATCTAGAGGTAATATATGCAAAGCCACATGATAAAATTATATCTTTTAAATGAGATGAGCTAGTAGAGTGAAGAAATTTTAGCATTACCATTTTTATTTATTACTTGAAGTTTGCTTTATTATTATTAATTTTATTATGCACTACTGAGTCATAAGATACTTTATTCATTTTATTTTATTTTATTTTTGCAGTTTTTGGCTGGGGCAGGGTTTGAACCCACCACCTCCGGCCTATGGGGCCTGTGCCCTACTCCTTTGAGCCACAGGCACTGCCCAGATACTTTATTATTTTTGTTACATAGTATTAAAGCAGGATGTGCTAGTTTGTTTGGTTAAAAACAACTTTTCTTTATGTATATAATTCATGGTACATGTAATTTACGATCTTTGTAACTAGAAATTTTTTTGTTTAGTATTTATTAATTTTCCTTTAGAATATCTTTACTACTTAGCAGTTTATTTGAATATTTCAGCTTCCTTTAATTATATAGAATGACATTAGTTGTGGGGGGGAAATGCTAAAGATATTATAGTAGTCTTTTTCACCCTCTCTAATTAGGTGAAGCCATAGAAAAAGAATTTGGGCATGTTTTGCCACCTGTCTAAATGTGGTGCTGTTGATTTTATATGGCTTTAAACTATTTGCTTTCATTTAGACAGGTTAATAATGAAGCTTTTCTTTTAGTATAGATATTTTTTATTTCCTTTCTTTTTCTTGAAAAGCCTTTTAAACATTTAAAAGTTAATACCTAATAGTTGTACTTGTGGACTACATGTGATATTTTTGTATATACAATGTGTAATGATCAAATCAGGGTAATTGAGGTAGTCATCACTTTGGACATTTTTCTTTATGTTCAGAACATTACAACTCTTTTAGCTATTTTGAAATATGTAATTATTGTCAATTATAATTCTGTACTATTAAATATTAGAACTTATGCTTTCTACCTGCATTTTGTATGCTTATCAAATCTCATCATTCTCCCTCATCCCCATTCCTTTCCTAGGCTTTGCTAAGCACCCTTCTCTCTCTAGCTCTGTGAGATCTACTTTTTTAGCTTCTACATGTGAGTGAGATCACATGATATTTGTCTTTCTGAGCCTGGCTTATTTCAGTTAATATAAATCATCTTTGGCTCAATCCATGTTGCTGCAAATAACAGGATTTCATTCTTTTATATGACTGAATAATATTTTATTGTGTATATGTAAAACATTTTCTTTATCCATTCATGTGTTTATGGACACAGGTTGATTCCATGTCTTGTCTATTGTGAATACTGCTAGGGTAAACATGGGAGTACAGATATGTTTTTGGTGTACTGATTTTCTTTCTTTTGGATATATACCCAACATTGGGGATCACAGGATCATACAGTTGTTCTAATTTTAGTTTTTTGAGGAACTTCTATACCCATACTGTTTTCCATAATGACAGTGCTGCTTTACATTCCCATCAGCAGGGTACTCGCATTACCTTCTCACCACCATCCTTGCCAATATTTTTTTCTTATTTTTGGAGGGACAGGGTCTTCCTATGTTGCCTAGGCTGGTCATGCTTAGCCTCCAGAGTGCTGGGATTATAGATGTGAGTGGCTACACCTGGCTTTTAATATTTGTTCTTTATTGTCTTTTCCATTATAGCCATTTTAATTAGGCTGAGATGCTCTTTCAGTGAAATTTTGATTTGCATTTCCCTGATGATTTATGATGTTGAGTGTATTCTTATATACTTGTTCACCATTTGTATAAATTGTATAAGGTCTTTTGCCCATTTTTAAAGTAGAATTTTTTTTGGGGGGGGGTTTGCTATTGAGTTGTTTGAGTTTTTTTTGTTTTTTTTAAGAGATGGGGTCTTGCTTTTGCTCTGTTGGTCTGAAACTTCTTTGCTCAAGCTGTCCACCTATGTTGACCCCCTCCAGAGTGCTAGGATTACAGGGGTGAGCCACACCCAGCCTTTGTTTGAGTTTTTTATATATTCTGATTATTAATTCTTTGTTAGATGGATAGTTTACAAATATTTTCTCCCATCTTGTAGGTTGTATTTTTACTATAGTGATTGTTTCCTTGCTGTAAATTGAAACGCCTTTTTATATTGCATTTATTTCTAGATTTAAGGCCAGTTTTAACTTTGCATTAAATTTAAGGTTTTTAACCAAGCCATTTCTTCATTTTCAAAAAACTGAACGTTTAAGTGACATACTTGGTGTTTGGAAATGTTTTTGACTAACGTACATTACAGGCTGGGTGCTGTGGCTCATGCCTGTAATCCTAGCACTCTGGGAGGCCAAGGTGGAAGGATTGTTTGAGCTGAGAAGTTTGAGGCCAGCTTCAGCAACACTGAGACCCATTTCTACTAAAAACCTAGAAAACAATTTTTTAAAAGACCTCCTTCAAAATTAGGTGTGGCATGGTGGCTTACGCCTGTAATCCTAGCACTCAGGGAGGCTGAGGTGGGTAGATTACCTAAGCTCACAGGTTTGAGACCAGCCTGAGCAAGAGTAAGACCCCCATCTTTAAAAATAGCTGGGCGTTGTGCTGGGTGCCTATAGTCCCAGCTACTCAGCAGGCTGAGACAGGAGAATCGCTAAAGCCCAAGAGTCTGAGGTTGCTGTTAGCTATGGTTGTACAACACTCTACTGAGGGCGACAAAGTGAAACTCTTTCTCAAAAAAAAACACAAAAAAACTAAAAACCCAAAATTATTAAAAAATAAAAAAAACAGCGGGGCATTGTGGCTTGTGCCAGTAGTTCCATCTGTTTGGGAGGCTGAAGCAGGAGGATTGCCCTAAGCCCAGGAGTTTGAGCTTGCTGTGAGCTACACTGAGGCCAGGGTACTCTAGTTTGGAGCAACACACTAAGACTTTGTCTCAAAAAAAAAAAAAAAAAAAAGTATTACAAATATACTTACAAAGGCCATATTGGATTATATTGATGGTTGATCCCATGGGGTAAGTCATCTCCCCATAGGGAACACTTTTTTCAATCATTAGAGACAATGTTAGGAATGTTTACATTATTCCTAATTAGTAATTTGGGGTTACGGTATTTTCCATGTATAATTTAATCCTTTTTTGGTCTTACAGAGTTATAGAATTTTGCCACTGAAAAGAACCTTCTATGTGTACATTCACTTATTCTACATTTTAGTGTTTCCTGTGAGCCAGGCATCATTGCTCTAGATGCTGATAATACAGAATGAAGAAACAAAAAAATCTTGTTGTTGTGGAGCTTATATTTTAATTGGGGAAACATGCTATAAATAAGAGAAATAAGTTGAATGAATGAGTAGGGAGAAATAAAGGAGGAGGGAATATAGAGTATCATGATCAAGGATTTACTTTTTAGTTAGCAGTGACCAAAATGCTCCCTTAAGGAGGTGTTTATAGCTCAGTGAGTTAGGGTGCTAGCCACATACACCAAAGCTGGTGGGTTCAAGCCTGGCCGGGGCCTGCTAAACAACAATGACAACTGCAACCAAAAAATAGCCAGGCATTGTGGTTGGTGCCTATAGACCCAGCTACTTGGGAGGCTGAGACAAGAGAATCACTTAAGCCCAAGAGTTTGAGGTTGCTGTGAGCTGTGATGCTATGGCACTCTACTGAGGGCAACATAGTTAAGAATCTGTCTCAAAAAATGAAATAAAATAAAGTCAATACAGAAAAATACCTTAACATAAAAAAAATAGGGTACCATGGGAGAGAAGACCTGAAAAAAGTGAAGGAGCATGTCATGGGGATGTCTAGGAAGAGGGAACAATATTTCAAAAACACCAAGGCAAGAGTATGCCTGGCATTCTTGAGGAAAAGCAAAGAATTTCATGTAGGACAGAGAGCAAGAGTGGGTAGATGTGTGGTATATAAAGGCTGAGAGTGGAGAAGAATAGATTTTGGAGGGCTATTGTAAGGATTTTGATTTTTACCCTAAATGAGCTTTTAAAATACTAGTGACTTTTGAGGTCAGCCTCTTTTAATGCTTTTATTTATAATTGGCTAAATACAGATCTAAATTACTTACCCAAAGTAACACTGGCAGTTTAGTATTTAGGATTTATGACTTTCAGACTTGCAAATTACTACAGTTAAATAGGCAGGGTTTCTTGAGGAAAACTTTATATTTCAGATTGTTTTGTGCTTTGCATTTGTATTTCTTTCTTTTTTTTTTTTTTTTTTTTTTTGGCTTGAGACAGAGTTTCACTTTGTAGCCCTGGTTAAGTGCTGTGGTGTCATAGCTCACAGCAACCTCAAACTCCTGGGCTCAAGTAATTCACTTGCCTCAGCCTCCTGAATAGCTGGGATTTCAGGTGCCCGCCACAATGTCTGGCTATTTTTTAGAGATAGAGTTTTGCTCAGGCTGGTCTCAAATTTGTGAGCTCAAGCAATCCACCCGCCTCATCCTCCTAAAGTGCTAGGATTATAGGTGTTAGATGCTGTGCTCTGCCTTATAGTGTTTTGTTTTTTTTTTTTTTTTTTTGAGACAGAGTCTCACTATGTCACCCTCAGTAGAGTGTTGTGGCATCACAGCTCACAGCAACCTCAAACTCTTGGGCTTCAGCGATTCTCTTGCCTCTGCCTCCCAAGTAGCTGGGACTACAGGCACCCACCACATGCCAGCTGCTTTTTTCTTTCTGTTGTTGTTTTTGCCATTGTCATTGTTGTTTAGCTGGCCCGGGCCAGGTTTGAACCCACCAGCCTGGGTGTGTGTGGCTGGTGCCCTACCCCATAAGCTACGGGTGCTGTCTGCCTTATAGTTTTTAAATTAGCTTCTTCGTCTTCTTCTTCTTCTTTTTTTTTTTGTAGAGACAGAGCCTCACTTTATCGCCCTCAGTAGAGTGCTGTGGTGTCACGCAGCTCACAGCAACCTCCATCCAACTCCTGGTCTTAGGTGATTCTCTTGCCTCAGCCTCCTGAGTAGCTGGTAGTACAGGCGCCTGCCACAATGCCCAGCTGTTTTTTTGTTGCAGTTTGGCCAGGGCCGGGTTTGAACCCGCCACCCTCAGTATATGGGGCCAGCGCCCTAACCCACTGAGCCACAGGTGCCACCCAAATTAGCTTATTCTTATGTCCAGATTTCTTTTGTCTCATTTGACCTAAGTAGCATATTGGGCTTATGTATATTTCATTCTGAAATAGCTTTGCTTAATCACACTTGATTGTAAATAGCTTATACTTAAATATAATGTGTCTTTTTCCCCAAATTCATTAGCCAACACTGACTTAGCCAGCATCATAACCTTGTTAGAAATTCCTTCAAACTTCCTTGATATTTTACTGCCAGAAGAGATCAGTGCATTTGGAAATGTGTGAACTACTTTCTCTTCAAGGCAATTTATTTCAAAATATTACATAAGGTTAGTTTTTAATGTAGATAGATTGTTCAGAGGAATCAAGATAGATATTTAGCCCATTCTTTATAAAATTCTGGCTTATGTTTTAAACCTTCTAATTCAGATCCTTTCCATTTATTAAAATATTTTCCAGGAAACCTTAAGATAGCTATTTGGGTTACCTTTGGAGCTGGGGCTGCTTTATTGACTTAAAACCTTATCTTTTCCTGATTTGGCAGATAAAATTGGGTAATGTTGAAAACCTTATGACATTGGCTCTCAGTAAACCCTTTGAGTGAGCTTTCAGGCATATACTGAGAGAATAAATTGTAGTTCTCAAGCCTGCTCTTGATTCAGGACAACCATGGTTATGATCGTTGTCTGTTTTTTTGGACCCCTGCTGAAGGCATTTGTTTAAAGTGACATTATGAAATCTATCTTCACTTATTGCCATTTTTGCAGTTTTTTGCAGTTTTTTCTCTGAATATTACTTAAAATAACATAAAATTATATATTAGAATCAATGAATAAAAAAAGACTAATGTTACTGTAATATGATCCCCCAGGCTATACAGAAAATAGAAGCTATAAAAGCTTTTATGTTTTTCCTTTCTTATCAGCAATATGCGGTTTCATTTTACATGCTTGGTTTTATAGCCTTTTGAACATAGAATTGGTTTCTATCCAAAATTGTTTGATTTAACAGCTGTTACATCAACAAGAAATTCTGATTATGTTCTTCAGTGTGATTTGTATTTCATTCTAGACATGGAAATGAACCCTATGTTTCTAGTCACGTCCAAATGATAAGAAGGAGATTTCAGAAGGCTAAGCCAAATTTGGGAAGAGCGCATGGTAAGATAGGGAAGCCGGATATAGGAAAAGGCACAACAGATCAGAATGAGGCAAGCAAGCCAGAAGATAATTTACTTCAGCAAGGAGATTCTGACACCCAGCTCCTTCTAAAAGTAAGTTTGGAAATTTATTTATTTAGTTTTTACTTTTGTACTACAACTGTTTTCATGAAAAGGGAGTGACTTCCCAGTGTTACAAAAATTTAGCAGCTCATCCCTGTGTGTATGTCTAAACTGATACATACAGTTTAAGCCAAACTACAAAATGAAACTAAAGATTGTTCTTGGAGTAATATTACTAATTTCTTCTTAAATTTAAGGAAAAGGTGGAGTTCTTGAGCTCTCTGGAGGTTTCAGCAAGAAATGATTGCATAGGTTCCAACGAGTCAGATTTGGCCCCTAAACATGCTGAATTAGAAGAAGTGGGACCTTTGGGAAGAGTTGGAAAGAAAACTGTTGGAGATAATTGTATGACTTCAATCATTGAAGAGCAGTATCTCAATAAACTAACAAGGTAATGTTTTATTTAACAAATACTTTTAGAGTAGGAAATAAAAATTACCTTTACAGATGTCCTACCTTGACTTTCTAATACAGTGTTTCTCAATCTTCCTAACGCTGCAGTGTATTTTCATTGTTACAAAGGGGTCGCAGGCCACAGGTTGAGAACTGCTGTAATAGAACAAAAGTATGACTTGTTTGTATAAGTAGAGGCTGTTGTTGTTGACAGATCTGATTTTTCCTTACATTTGATTTTTACTTACAATTTTTTCATTTTTGGAGGGGGATTTTTCTTTTCCATGTTTAAAATTTCTGGGTATTAGGCTGGGTGTGGTGGCCTATGCCTGTACTCCTAGCACTCTGGGAGGCTGAGATGGGTGGATTGCTTGAGCTCAGTAGTTAAAGACTAACCTGAGCAAGAGTGAGACCCCTGTTTCTTCTAAAAGTAGAAAAATTGGGCTTGATGTCCGTAGCTCAGTGGTTAGGGCACCAGCCATGTACACCAGGGCTGGTACGTTTGTACCTGGCCTGGGCCTGCTAAACAAACAAACAACAACAACAACAAAAATAGCCAGGCATTGTAGTGAGTGCCTGTTGTTCCAGCTACTAGGGAGGCTGAGGCAAGAGAATCCGCTTGAACCCAAGAGTTTGAGGTTGCTGTGAGCTATGACGCCATGGCACTCTATTGAGGGCGACAAAGTGAGACTCTGTCTCAAAAAAAAAGAAAATTAGCTGGGTGTTGTAGGTGCCTGTAGACCCATCTATTTGGGAGGCTGAGGCAAGAGGGTTGCTTGAGCCGAGGAGTTTGAGGTTGCTGTGAGCTATGATGCCATAGCTCTCAACCCTGGGACAACAGAGTGAGACTTTGTCTCAAAAAACAAACAAACAAACAAACAAACAAAAAAAAACGAAAAAAAAAACTGGCTAGGTGTCTCATGCCTGTAATCTTAGCAGTCTGGGAGGCTGGGGCAGGTGGATGGCCTGTGCTCAGGAGTTCAAGATCAGCCTGAGCAAGAGTGAGACCCCATCTCAAAAAATAACTCTGTGTTGTGGCAGGTGAGTGTAGCCCCAGCTACTTGAGAGGCTGAGGCAAGAGGTTCACTTGAGCCCACAAGTTCAAGGTTGCTGTGAGGTATGATGCCAGAGCACTCTACTGACAGTAACAAAGTAAGACTCTTGTCTCAAAAAAAAAAAAAAATAAAATTCTGGCTGTTGAAGTATATTAGACATGAACAAAAGCCTGACCAAAGAGTAGTGTAATTATGTAATTAGCACTTAAGTAATTATGGTGCTAATTCAAGATGGGGTCACAGACACAAATGTACCCCACTTTTATAGTTTTCAAAGAAAGTGGAAGGAAATGTTAAGTTCTGAAAAACAGCATTGCTTTAATGGATTTCTGCCTTTTTAACATACTGGCAGTCCCTGGGTTATGAATAAGATAGGTTGTGTAGATTTGTTGATTCTGTATGTAAGTTGAAATAGGTGCATTTACCTATTACCTGGAATAGCTTCTATTTGTAAGCGCAAGTTGTTTGTCAGTGGATGTTTGTAACGCAGGGACTTACTGTATTAGCCTCTGGTCTTAAGTTCAAATTGTATGTAAACATGGGTAACTGACGTAATAATCAGACTGTAAGTCTGGTGTTTGTAACTCAGGGACTGCCTGTAATCTCTTTACTGAGGAGGATAAACCAGTATCACTTTTGATCCCATATTCTATATTGGTTTTGTGTCTTTTATCCATTTTTCTTCTAATAATTTTCAGCTTTGTATGTATTTCACTCTTCTTTTATATTGCAGGAAAAGACAGTGCATAATTAAACACTTATAAGAAAAATTTATAATTAGTTAATTAAGAATTAACTCTGGGGTGGCGCCTGTGACTCAAAGGGGTAGGGCGCTGGCCCCATATGCCGGAGGTGGCAGGTTCAAACCCAGCCCTGGCCAAAAACTGCAAAAAAAAAATAAAAAAATAAAAAAAATAAAACCAACCATGTTTTTTTTTTTTTTTAAAAAAGAATTAACTCTGAATGAGAAACTAAGTAGTAGCTAATTCCTTATTTTCACAGCATAAGGTTTTAAAAGAACAGATGGTAGTAGTTCTCATTTTAATGACTAGAATTAGGATTTTACTCTTAAAGTTTGGTTTTTATTAAAATTATCCTTGTTGTATGTATGTATGACCATATTCTTATTTTGATTAAATATCTAGCCGTCCACAACCATTGAAAGGATCAAATTCCTCTAAAATTGCTTCTGATCAAAGAACTATTTCTAATGCATCTGAGTGTGAGATAGATCATAGTGAAAAGCGAATCCATAGAAAGATTAAACCAAATGTCACCAAAGGGCGTGGATCAAAACGAATTCGGAGTAAGACCTCTAAGAAAGAACCTAGAGCTTCTAAGGCCACGCTGGTGACTCTTCGGGCTTCCCAGGAAGAAGATGAAGATGATGCTGAAGATTTTGAGCCTGACTATGAAGAAGAAAGCTATCATCTTGCTCCAGAAGAAGTAAACAAAGCTCCAGTTTTTGTTCCTATTGGTCTCAGATCACCCGAACCTGTTCCTGCTCAGATTGAGGAAACCATGGAAGAGGTATTTTGTTTTGTTTTTTTTTAATTCTTGGCACTTTGTCTTACTTGGTTTTTTCTTTCTTTTTTGTTTACTGGATCTTTATTGCTTTTAGTGAAGTTGGGATTTTAAGAGTTCATTCTCTTAAAAACATCTTCCAAATATAAATTTGTTTGGGGCCTAATGAATAATTTAAGGAATCAGTGGAAGTAGCTTTGTGTGGCTCTTGTGATTACTGGGCCCCTGTGGCCCAAGTCCAGTAAGGGAATTGGTATAACAATAATGATAGAAATCTGCTTGCACTTATATCTGGAAGGTGCTTAATCTACTTTCTGATTAATATTTAAACATTTTGGTAGGTGTTTTCTATTAACTCTTTGTAATAGGCTCAGGTTAAGTTCAGGTTGGCAGAAGAGGTAGAAGGGACTTTTTTTTTT
This sequence comes from Loris lydekkerianus, assembly GCA_963574355.1. NCBI lineage: Eukaryota > Metazoa > Chordata > Mammalia > Primates > Lorisidae > Loris > Loris lydekkerianus. Next base: position 7,101 of record CAUYPK010058069.1, on the reverse strand, counting down.
TCATTCTTTTTTTCAAAAAATTGTGGTAAAATACTTAGAAAATTTATCATTTAACTATTTTTAAGTGTATAGTTTAGTGTTATTAAGTACATTCATATGTACATGTTGTACTACCAGTACCAACATCCACCTACAGAATTAATTTCATCTTGTAAAATAAATTCTGTAGCCATTAAACAATAACTCCTCATTCTCCCCAACCCACCGCCTTTGGCAGCCACCATTCTACTTTTTGTCTCTATAAATTTGTCTACTTTAGGAACCTTGTTTAAGTGGAATTATACAGTGTTTTCTTATGACTTATTTAACATTTTCAAGGCTCATCTATAGCATGTATCAGAATACCTTTCATTTTTAAGGCTGAATAATATTCCTCTCTGTGTGCACGCGTGTGGGTGCCTAGCACTTTTTGTTTGTTCATTAATCTATCAGTGGATACTTGGGTTGCTTCTGCCTTTTAGCTATTGCAAATAATGCTGTTGTGATCACGATTATAGAGATACCTCTTTGAATCCCTACTTCATTTCTTTTGGGGAAGTAGAATTGTTGGATCACATGGTAATTCTGTATTTGTTTTAGCAAACTTCATAACTGTTTTTCATAGCGGCTATATTATTCTGTATTCCCACCAAGAGGTACAAGGGTTCCAATTCTCCACATCCTCACCAACAGTTATTTTCTATTTTTTTTTGATAGTAGCCTTTCTAATGGGTGTACAGTAGAGAACGATATTTACCCTTTTTACTCTTCTGCTTCTTGGTCTAACATTCCAACTTTGTAAAACTTGAAAGTTTTCTCTTCTGCCTCAATTTATAATCATTTGTTGGCTTATAGAACAGTATATTTGTATCAATTTTATGTAAGCATTTGTGGTAGTTTCTGATAGTCATTTGAAACAGAATTAGACAGTTAACTAAGTTAGTGGTGGTGATAAGAGAAGCAGTAGAAATCATAAAATAATTCAAGTAATATTTAAGGTCATTAAGGTATTCCTTAAATATTAAGGTGAATCATTAAGAATTAATGGATTTTCTGAATCTATAAAGTCACATTTATGAATGAAAGTCAAAACTTACCTTTATGTTATTCACTGTTAATAACAATATGGTAAATGTTGTAAAGCAGTGGTTCTCAACCTTCTTAATGCCACGGCCCTTTAATACAGTTCATGTGGGTTGCGACCCACAGGTTGAGAACTGCTGTTGTAAAGTAAATGACTTAATAAAATGGCATAAGCTAACTAAAATGATGCAAAATGAGGTTGTTTCTTGTACTGAAAGTTCAAACTAAAGATAGCAAATGTAAGGTTTAGTTAAAACCAAGAAAATGCAAAGGAAAGTTAATTGTGAGAGAATAGTAGGTTAATACTGCATGCGGGTTCATTCAGCTGTTTTGTATTTTTCTTTCTTTGGTTGAAGACAAATTGCTAGTCTAATATAAGAATTTTTTTTTTTTTTTTTTTTTTTTAGAGACAGAGTCTCTCTTTATTGCCCATGGTAGAGTGCTATGGCATCATAGCTCATAGTAACTTCTAATTCCTGGGCTCAGGTGATTCTCTTGCCTCAGCCTCCTGAGTAGCTGGGACTACTGGCGCCTGCCACAACCCCCGGCTGTTTTTTGGTTATTGTTGTAATTGTTTGGCAGGCCCAGGCTGGATTTGAACCTGCCAGCTCTGGTGTATGTGGCTGGCGCCTTAGCCACTTGAGCTACAGGCACTGAGTCCTGGCTATTTTTTTGTTGCAGTTTGGCCGGGGCTGGGTTCCAACCCGCCACCCTCAGTATATGGGGCTGGTGCCCTACCTACTGAGCTACAGGCACTGCCCTAATATATATAATTTCTGAAAATCATGTTCTAAAATGTATCCCTGAATTAATACAGACTGTCTTCTTCAATAGCATTAATCATAATAATTGAACAAAAAAGGTTAAAAATTATGTATCTTATGGCCAGCTTACTAAAACAAGGAAATTCATTTGTATATTAGAAAAAATTGCCTTTAAAAAGCATTGAAGCATAATGTAATATTTCTCACTCATAAAGGAATATAAAGTACATGCCACAACATGGACAAAGAACATCATGCTAGTGAAAGAAGCTGGTTCTAAGGCTCCACGTATTACATGACTCCATTTATAACAAGAGAGTCTATTACCCAGGCTGTGTTCAAACGCCTGGGCTCAAATGATCCTCTCCTCCTCAGCCTCCTGAGTAGCTGGGACTACAGGTTCCTGCTACCATACCCACTTGAATTTTTAAGTTTGTCCCAGACCTATCAGATACTAGCAAAGATTTTCCTCTAAATTTTGCATCTGAGAAAACAGACATAGAAACATGAGTTACTATAAAAATAGGGCTTAAAGCAGATTCTTAGACTTGACTCTTTACTCACAGTTTCTGTTGAATCATGTCAACCTTTTATATTCTTTATTCTTTATACGGGAATGGGAACCAGATTGTATTGTATATGTTTTGGAGATACATCAGTATCTTTGAGCCCCCAGATTGTAAGGGTCTTTGCCTAGGACTGCCAAATGAAGAGTGAATGTGAGTGACTTAACTGTTTTATTTTGCTATTGCTGTGAGTATTAAGAATCATAGAAGTTGTGGGGTTGTAGGAGAGGGCAGTTGTGGCGGGAGTGGAATTATAAATTCTTTTAGGTCCTTTCATTTATGTCAGCATTTATGACAGCATACAGTTAGTTGATTACATATCTGTATCTCTTAGATTATGAGTTCATTGAGGGCAGGAACCAAATTTGTCTTATCGGACTTTGTATCCCTGTACCCAGAGCCTTCTGGGTTTTAGGAAGTACTCCATAAATGTTAACAGACTAATGAAAGAAATTAGGGTAAAATTAAGGCAAAGTGGGGAAAATGAAAAATGAAATGCCAGGCACTAAAATTAGCCTTAAAAATTTTGTTTATGGTTGTGTTAGTAAAAGACTCCTCAAAAACTGTAAATGTTTTTACTTTTGTTGAGTTGCTGTTCATCAGTTTTAGCATACTACATTTCAAGCAGAGTGCAATGTCTTCTGCCTGTAAACCTAGCACTTGGAGAGACTAAAGCGGGAGTATCACTTGAGCCAGGAGTTTGAGACCAGTGTGGACAACATAGCAAGACACTGTCTCTACAAAAAAATTTAAAAATTACCTGGGCATGATGGCACATACCTGTACTTCGAGCCTCTCAGGAGGCTGAGTCAGAAGTATTTCTTGAGCCCAAGAGTTTGAGGTTGCAGTGAGTTGTGATCATGCCATTATACTCTAGTCTAGGAGACAGAGTGAGACTGTGTTGTATTTTTAAAAAAGAAAGAAAGAAAAAACAATTACTACATTTCAGTTTCTTTCTTTTTCTTTTCTTTTTTTTTTTTTTGAGAAGGTCTCTCTGTTGTCCTGGCTAGAGTGTAGTGACATCATCCTAGCTCACTGCAACCTCAAACATCTGGCTCAAGTGATCATCCTGCCTGAGCCACCTGTATAGCTGGAACTATAGGCGCATGCCACCACATCTGTCTAATTTTTGTATTTTTTTGTAGAGATGAGGTCTCACTATGTTGTTCAGGCTGGTCTCAAACTCCTGGCCTTAAGCAGTCCTTCTGCCTTGGTGTCCCTAAGTGTGAGGATTACAGGTGTGGGACAGGCCCATTTCACTTTCTTAATTGTATATGAACATGGATTGTTTGTTCATTTTACCATTTAATTTTACTTCTTAATGTGGAAAATGAGATTTTGTTTTTTGTGTGTAGTATGCCAAAGTAAAATGATAAAACTTTATTTTGACAGCTTGAAATAACTGTGAATGTCCCAGATATAGGATGCATGGCTGTTGTTGAGCATCCGCTCTCAAACACAGATATGACTACTCAGGAAATGAAACAAGAAGAAAATATGAACATATCATCATTTGTAAGCATCCATTGTAATGTTTTGGCGTTTTCTTTATTTCCTTTAAAAAATGGGAGTTTTATTTTGGTAGCTTTTGGTTTATAAACTGTTAACTAGTTAATTTTTCTTATGTAGGGAGCTGTTAATATGACAACAACTTAGTATGACAATTATTATTCATAGTGAATAATCCATAGATTTTATACTTGGAAAGCATTGATTCTTTTTTTTTTTTTTTTTTTTCATTTTTGTATGTGGGTAAAGCTGTTAATATCCTCATAGACTTTTTTTTTTTTTTTGAGACAGAATCTCAATCTCTTGCCCAAGCTAGAGTACAGTGCCAGTTCACAGGTCACTGCAGCACCGCAGACTCAAACTCCTGGGCTAAAGCTTAGCTTATCCTCAGCCTCCCCGTAGCTAGGACTATGGATGTGTGCCCCTATACCTAGCCTTTTTTTTTTTTTTTTTTTCTAAGAGATGGGGTCTTGCTATATTGCCCAGGCTGGTTTCAAGTGATTCTCACACCTCAGCCTCTCAAAGTGCTAGGACCACATAGACTTTTACATTAAAATTCTACTGCATTAAGTTTATATTAAATGTAAATTACTTAAAATGTCTTTAGTTGCATTTTGTTTACACTCTTCATATTTGGTAATTTGTTTTTGGAAGCGAAGAATTGGAATTGTAACTTTTTAACAAAATAGTTGTTTTTTTTGTTTTTTTGAGTTTTTTTTGTTTTTGGAGACATTCTCATTCTGTTGCCCAGGCTAGAATATCATGGTATCAGCCTAGCTCACAGTAACCTCAAACTCTTGGGTTTAAGTGATTCTCCAGCCTCACCTTCCCGAGTAGCTGGGACTACAGGCCTCCACCACAATGCCTGGCTAAGTTTTTTATTTTTAATGGAGACAGGGTCTTGCTTGTGCTCAGGCTGGTCTCAAACTCCTGAGTTCAAGGGATCCTCCCTCCTTGGCCTTTTCAGAGTGCTAATATTATAGATGTGAGCTACCTCACTCATCCATTAAATAGCTTCACTGAGATACAATTTATACATCATAGAGTTCACTCATTTAAAGTGCATGATTCTTTGATTTCCTATGTCTGCACAGAGTTGTACAAATGTAGCTACAGTCAATTTAGGACATTTTCATCACCTCAGAAAGGAAACTGATAAATACCTTGGCAATTACTCCTCATTTTTTCCTAAACCACCCCAGGCCAGGCTAGAGAATGAATAACATACTCTTTGTCTCTGTAGATTTGCCAATTCTGGACACTTTGTAGAAGTGGGACTATAAAATCTGGTCTTTTGTGTAGCTTCTTTTTACTTAACATAAAGTTTTCAATATTCATCTATATTATAGCATATGTCAGTACTTCATTCCTTTTTATAACCAATTAATATTCCATACAGTTATACTACATTTTGTTTATCCATTCATCCATTTGACATTTGAGTTGTTTCTGTCTTTTGTCTAGTATAAAAAAAATGCTGCTATAAACATTTCACATACAAGCGTTTCTGTGGATATGTTTTCATTTTTGTTGGGTACATTCATATAAGTGTAACTACTGGGTCACTTAAGGAACTGCCAGATTGTTTTCCTAAGCAACTATTTCCTTTTACATTCCCACCAACAGTGTGTGAGGGTTTCTATTTTTTCACATTCTTACCAACACTTGTTATTTGACTTACGGGATCTAACTATTCTAGTGAGTATGAAGTAGTATCTTATTGTGGTTTCAAGTTGGATTTCCCTAGTGACTAGTGATGTTGTGCCTCTTTTTACATGCTTATTGGCCATTCATGTATCTCCTTTGGAGAAATATCTATTTAGATCTTCTGTGAAATTTTTTATTGAGATATTTATCTTTTTTTTTTTTCCCCTCGGAGACAGAGTCTTGCTTTGTTTCCCTGGCTAGAGTGCAGTGGTATCATCATAGCTCACTGCAACCTCAAACTTCTGGGCTCAAGTGATCCTTCTGCCTTATCTTCCCTAGTAGCTGTGACTATGGGTGTGCACCACCATGCCTTGGTAATTTTTTTGTTTGTTTGTTTTTTGGAGAGACAGGGTTTTCTTGTTTAGGCTGGTCTCTAATTCCTCACCTTAAGTGATCCTCCTGCCCCCCAGAATGCTAGGATTACAGTTATGAACCCTTGGCCTTTTAAATGAGTTTTAAGAATATATATTCTGGATACAAGTCCCTTATCAGAAATATATTTTGCAAGTATTTTCTCTTTTTCTCTGGGTTATCTTTTCATTTTCTTTTAAAACAAAAAAGCTTTAACTTTGATGAAGTCTGGTTTATCTAGTTTTTCTTTTATTGCTCATGCTTTCTAAGAATCCTTTGTCAAGGTAGCGCCCATAGTTCAGTGGATAGGGCGCTGGCCACATACACCCAGGCTGGCGGGTTTGAACCCAGCCGCGGCCAGCTAAACAATGACAACTGCAACAAAAAAGTGGCCAGGCGTTGTGGCGGGCACTTGTGGTGCCAGCTGTGTGGGAGGGTAACACAAGAGAATCTCTTAAGTCCAAGAGTTTGAGGTTGCTGTGAGCTGTGATGCTATGACACTGTACCAAGGGCAACATAGTTAGACTGTGTATCCAGAAACAAGGACTATTAGGACTAAAACTATAGAAAAACGTGTTCAAAATAGTTCTTTTGACAAAGAGAATATGTATTTAGGGAAATACTTAAAATGTTACTTATCTTTCCCTCTTTTAGGAAATGACCACAGGTGAATACACTCAAGATGAACCAGGTAACTTCACAAGGAAACTGCTAAAGCTACTTGATTAACACTAGTGCAATGATTTATAGTAATTGGTGATGGTAAATGAGTCAGTTTACTTGGGAGTTGAACAAAAAGATTTAACTATTGAATATTTTATATCCATTAAAAACTTGGATTCTATAAATGTTACCTTAGAAGGTGAGTTAAGAGTTACGTGTTTGGTAAAGAAATAATTGTTGAACATTTCTTTTGTATCTGCACAGATGAGAGCATTTTTTTGAAGATATTATTTAATAGCAGGGAGGTGTTTGCAGTGAGTAAAATCCCCAGTGATGATTTCTGTATTTGTAGTATGTAACTGGAATAAAACACTCCTGTAGTAAGAGAATATTAATACAAAGGATATAGAAACCTGTCATTACAAAATAAATATCTGAATTAAATTTTTTTTTTCTTTTTTTTTTTTTTTTTTTTGAGA
>CAUYPK010058067.1:0-41686 GCA_963574355.1 Loris lydekkerianus | reverse complement strand
AATTTCGGCTCTTTGCCTCTTATCATTATTTTGTATACTGTGGCTCTTTGCCAAGTTTGGATTTTGTTATGCTGCTTCTGAGGAGGGACCTCTGAGGAGCGATCTCCAAGCGCGTAGTCGAACTTGTTCGCCACCCCTGATCTAAACCTCTGCATGGCACACAGTAAGCCTTTTTATAGAACACGAGGGGACTTTCATAGTTGACTGTACAAAGAGGCTGGTTGTGTCACATTGTGCCCCTGCCCTGATGATAACGGCCGTGGCCCGACCCTGATCTGCCAGGTCACGACCTTCAGCAACATGGCTGACATGCTGCAGAAAGCTCACCTGGTGATAGAAGGAACGTTCATCTACCTGCGGGACAGCACTGAGTTTTTCATCCGTGTTAGAGATGGCTGGAAAAAATTACAGGTGATGCCTAAACTCCCTTTCACAAACTGCCTCCAGACACCCTCTAAAAAGAATAATCTGCTCCTGTAAATGTCATTTTTCTGCTTTGGAAATAGGAAAAAGTTTCTAATTGATGTCTCATTTCAATGTACCATTTTCTTTAAAGCTGGGAGAGCTGATCCCCATTCCTGATGACAGCCCTCCACCCCCGGCCCTGTCCAGCAACGTGAGTAGTTGCCTTGTCTTGTGGCTCATACCTTCCTTGGCCAGGGTGTCTGGAGTCCCCCTGGGTGTCCAGCTGGATAACCAGCTCTGCATGTTTAGTATTGAAAGGAAACCCAGAAGTTACCGGGTGCCCACAGAGGCTTCTCAGGGTGGCCTGGAGGGAGAACTGGCCCCATGTCTGGAGACCTTCTACGTTCTCACATAGAAGCTGAGTCCTCCTGGGCAGGCAGTATCTCCTCTCTCTTGGCCTCAGTTTATTCGTCTGTGAAATCGTTGTCTGGCAAAAGCAATCCTGCAATCTTGGTGGAGAAGTTTCCTTTAATTTTTAACACTCTCTGCCTGATAAGTATATTACCAACTGCTGTTGTCCATCTTACGACCTTATAAGCAGCCCTTTGAGGCAGGTATCCCATTTTACAGATAATGAAACTGAGGCTTTGAGGAGGTGGCTTTCTCTGTTAAGTGAGAGTTGGTTTTTAAACATGTGTCTTCTGCTTTCTTGGTTCAGTGCTCTTTTTAAAAGTCTTGAGAATGTCCCCTCTGTTTCTGAGGATGACTTTTTCATGGGAGCCTGAATCTCTTCAGAGTTAAGAGTCACAGTTGAAACAATGACAAACGATATTTTAAAGTTTCTTCCCTAGAAACATTGCACTTGCCCCTCAATGTTCTCTGAAGAACAGACTGAATGCATGTTCAGAACTTTCTTTTCCTCTTTTACATAACAGCCACATCGCCCTCCACCTCCAGTGAACCCTATTTCAAGTGCCAATTACGAGAAGCCTGCCGTAAGTACCATTTGTGCATTCACTCTGCAAGCACTGAGTGTGTGTCTATTATAGACGAGGCCCCGTGCTTAGTGCATAGTCCCTGCCGTCAAGATGCTTATGGGCTAGCAAGAGAAGCAAACAAAAAACGGGAGAATTACAATGCAATTGTGTGCTAAGTTGTTTTGAGTGAGGCAGGCACAGGGCTCTGCGGGTATGAAGCAAGCCAAAGAAGTCTGCCTGCCATAGGTAACATCTAAATAAGACCTGAGGATAGTTGGCTTCATGAGTGAGCCAGGTTGGAGAAGGAGTGTGGGAATTCTAGGCAAAGGGAAGAAGGAGCAGAGGGAGGCAAGGGGAAGTCCTATTACTGCAAGTATTTCAGTCTAACTACAGGAACAAAGCCCAAGGCAGAAAAGGAAGAAGTTTTGGTTTGCGGAAGTCAGCAAGGGCAGGGGCTAGTCATCAAGGGCTTGAACACCAAGCTGAGAACTTTGTGCTGTGGGCAGTGGAGAGCTTCTGGAGGGTTTACAGCAGGAGACAGGTGTGATAAGATGGGCATTATTAGCTCTGTTACGGTGTCAGGTGGACTGCAGGGGACCTGAGCAGTCCCAAGGCCATGAGGTGGCTCCTGTGCTGTCTACAGCAAGCATGTAGAAAAATAGGCAGACTGAAGAGATGGGAAGGTGCCAGGAGTGACCACTTTGATCACTGGCTGGATGTGGGGCAGGGAGGATGAGGGAGATGACACCCAAAAATGCAGGGGTAATTCAGCAGGGACGGTTTCCTCTCCAGGGATCCCTTCATTGTTGGGATTTTGTTAGGATTAGAAACTCTCACTCTCTTCCTTGATAGTTGAAGTGAAGATCTTGTTCACATCATTCCAGGCACCTCATGGGACTCAGTCGTAGGAAGCATAGCCAGGCTGGGGACTCTTGTCTCAGCCATCAGTCTGTGCTACTGTTTCTGCAGACCACCTTCCACAAGGGTCTTTCTTCCTACCCAGCAGGCACATACAGGTTACAGGAGCTTGCACACAGCTTTGGCACTGATTCTGGCCCCCGCTCTGTGATCCTACGGCTGCCAAACCCCATATTACCTGACTCGGTTAGGAGTCCTGGGAGAGAGAGTCTGTGTGGCCTCTTCAGTTGCCCACTCTCTGCCCAGTCGAGAATGTCCAGGGGAATGAGTTGAAAGCCTAGGGCCACTTCTTGTAGCAAGGATTCTGGGGGCACTTTCAAAGAACCAGACATGGGTGTGCCAGACACCAGAAATATGTCCCCTGTAGTGCTGTCATCCATCCAGGAGGAGCTCACAGGTAACGTGGTGAGTCGGGGTGCCAGGAGGTTACAGGGCAGTAGGAGTCCTGTGCAGTGATCAGGAGCACTATGCTCCTATGAGGAACGAAAACCAGAAGGAACTGATAGAAGAAATATGAGAAGGAAACCGGGAACCCGTAGCCAGAGAGGAAGAGAGAATGCCAAGCAAGGCAGTAGCCACCCGCGTCCAAGGCTGCCAGGAAATCCATAAAAAGAACTAAAAGGTATCCTTCAAATTTAGAAGCTAGAGCACAGGATTTCAGTGGCCAACAAAATTCTAGTTAGTTGAGGAGTAAATGGGAGGTGAGGGAAGGAGAAGTGAGTGTAGGCAACCCTTCAAAATTCCCCAGTAGCTAAAGGGTTTTTTTCATAGTGTTTTGTAAATGCAAGAGTCACACATATTCATTGTAGAAAATTTTGACAATGCATAAAAAGAACGGAGAAGAAAATTGTAACTTACCTGTAATTTTACCAAAATGACAACCATTCATTGAATAGCTATTTTAACATTTTGATTGTTACAATGTTAATGTCTTCCTAAAAGTGATACATACTCATTATAAAAATGTTCTAGCAATTAGAGAAATATAAACATGAGAGCACAAAAGCCCTCAATTTCACCATTCGGAAACAACCATAATTCCAGACATTTCTCTCTGTCCCCTTAAAGGAGAGACGGAGCCAGGTGGGATTCCTAGCGTGGCACCGAAGCCCTCTACTTGCTCCCTGCCTTTGTTTGGTGGCCACCGCTGACACTGGGGAAGTCTCATTCCCTCAAGGCTTCTGGTGAATCCCCTTTGATGTAGCCCCAAAAGCACACTGGTTGCAGGGTGACGAGACCACGGGGCCTGGTCCCCCAGGTGTCCCCAGATGCAAGAGAAGGAGGAAGATGGGTAGAGGCAGTGTGGCTAACGTCAGGGGCGTCAGAGGGTCAGGGTGTGTGTGTGGGTGGGGGTGGGGTTGGGGGGGATAGGAATCTGGTGGCCGGTAATGTGTTAAAGCTGGTAAGGTCAAGCTTGACGTGCCTGCCACTGGGAGGCCTGTTGGAGAGGCCTTAGTTTGGGGAGGACAGGGTTGGGGACTGGGAGTGAACCTCTAGAACTCTGAGTGGTGAGCAAGGCAGAACCCCGGATGAATAAAGAGTGAGAGAGTGAAGGAGGCGGCGCTGAGCACCTGTCCTGTGCAGGAGACAGGGAAGGAGGGGCTGGGGAATTGAGAACAAAGCCAGAGACACACAAGGGCTACATGGGGCAGCCTGGACACTGTAGCTCACAGCCAGCTGTGGCCAACTGGCTGGAATTTTGAAAAGCTGAAGAAAGCCACCATGACAGTCCTGTGTGCTGGAACATGTCCCCCAGGCTTCGCTCAGGCCTGGCCACCTCTTACCCCACCACATGGGGCTCTTTTCATGTCCTTGGGCTTAAAATATTTTAAAACATCTTCCGTTTTTGTCATCTGGGGCCAAGGTCCTGCACTAGCCCTCCCCAGCTCTAAGTGTATGAGATGAAAGTTACTGCTGAGATGAGATTGAAGAGGAGGGGATGTGTGTCCCTTGATTACAGGATGCATTCCTGAGGGTGTGGCAGACAGAGCTGGGAGACAGGGCTGCAGACGGAGGCTGGGGAGAGAACAGTGCAAACACAGACTCGGAATGGCTTTTTGTTCTGGTTGCCAGGATGTGGGGCTAGAATCACTATTAGACCCCTAGTTTCCAGAAGGGTGTACCCTAGCAGTCTCTGTCGTAGTGTCACATCCTTCTCTTTAGGCCACCTTCTTCCTGGCCCTCACATGATCAGCCCCAGGCCCCCCCAGGAGACGGGAGAAAGGGCAGCAGGCAGATGGCAGGGTGAAGCTCTGGGACCCAGGACCCTGCTGGAGACCTGGCTGGGAGGACCCAGAAGCCTCAGACATGCAGCTGCAGGCTGGTTTCAGATCTGTTCTGATCTCTGAAGTGCTTTATTCAGTCCAAGCAGTGTCGTGTTTTATTTTTATCTTCTAAGGGAGAAATTTTTCCCACTAATAGCTATCCAGAGGGCTGAGGAAGGCTGCTTTGGAGACCATAGTGGTCCCTCCCTGGACACGGTCGAGCACAGGCTGAAATTGCAGCATCACAGAGAGCTCGACTAAGATGACCACCATGATGTGCTGCCTCCCAGCCTGCAACGTTGAGGATCTGCTCAGGGACCTGGGACAGTCACAGGGGTTGGGGTTTGCCTTTGATTCTAACCGTACTCTGATTTCTCTCACTTCTTTCAGCTGCACTTGGTCGCCCTGAACATGCCATTTTCTGGGGACATTCGAGCTGATTTTCAGTGCTTCCAGCAGGCCAGGGCTGCAGGCCTCTTGTCCACCTACCGAGCATTCTTATCCTCCCACTTGCAAGATCTCTCCACAGTTGTGAGGAAGGCAGAGAGACACAGCCTTCCCATCGTGAACCTCAAGGTACAAATCAACACGGTCTCACCTCCTTCTGAGGCATGGGCCGCCACAGGCCTGCGCGCATTGCTGTTCCCTGACACCACCACGGGATCGCTAGCTCCAGGCCCGGCTCTCCACCTGACCGGCTGTGCCACTTTGTGCAGATGGCTTTTCCTCTCTGGACCTATTTTCTTCCTGCTTGGATGGTCTGTGACTCTTGGAGCACACAGGAGAAATAATAACATCTTTCATGCATATAGGATTTTCACTTGTTCATGAAGCACTTTAGATCTATTCTTTTAATAGGTACTTCTGATAAAAAATGGAAGTTGTTCTTTTCTCAGTTTATCAGATAAGAAAACTGAGGCTCTGCAGAAGAAAGCGATTTGCTCAAAGTCACTGCAAATTAGCACTGGTTTCTTTGACTCCTATATCTGGAGCTGCGGGTCCCACCTGAGGATGCCTTATGTGGGTCTCAGCTGAGTGGCACCAGAGAACAGCTGGGAGACACTGGTCCTAGGAAAGAGGCACTCTGTCCTGAACCCTAGCTGGGTGTTTTCTGGGCATCTAAACTGCCAAAGCCTGGCTGGCTGGTAAGGCAGAGCCTTATAAGGTCCCTCAAATGTACCATAGAAATAAATAACAAACTCCTTTAAAGCTACAGAGGGAGAGCTCTGTTTCTGCTCACACACATCCTGGCTCCTAATGACTAACTTGCTCTCAAAGGTACTTCAAGTCCTTGTAGACCCTGCAACCCCAGTACTCCAATTTGGAACTTAGAGGCCGGCAAGTTCCATCCTGATCCTATACCCAGCACTTTCCATCCATTCTCCCAGAGTTCTGTTCTACCACCACTAGAATTATTTTTATTCTTACATCTCTCCATAAGAGACCAGACTCTTTCAGAAAAAGGACTAAGAGATTCATCTCTATATAATCCACAGTATAGATGGACACAAGGCCAGGCACAGATTAGAAGCTCAGTACACATACATAAAAATGTTTAATTATCAATAATAAAATAAAGAACTAAAATATACTTCTGATGAGGAGGAGTATTGTACACATATATGATAAGAGACATTGCTTCAAGAAATAAGATAGTAAAAGCAAAAGGCTTCAAGGCTGGATTATAAAATCAAACCGTGAACATCTCTTGAGTTTGCACTCTGTCCAGACTCTGGGATTGGGGCTGGGACTTCCATGTGAGATGCCATCGGGGCTTTGGAGAATGAGTAAAAACATCTGGTCTGTTTGTAGGCTGATGGTACCATGATTCTAATGTGGGTATTTTTGTCTCTATAGGGCCAAGTACTTTTTAATAATTGGGACTCGATTTTTTCTGGCCATGGAGGTCAGTTCAATACTCACATTCCAATATACTCCTTTGATGGCCGAGACGTAATGACAGATCCTTCTTGGTAAGTGAGGGTGGAAGTCCTCAGATATCATAGGAGGGACAGTTTTAGGATGCATCCTAACAATCAGATGCCTTTATCACCTGCCCCTCTGGGATGGTATTAACATAAAGTCACAGTGAGGCAACTGAGTGTCAGGAGAAAGCCCTGTCCTTGGAGCCAGAAGACCCAAGTCCAGTAGCTCAATATGGAACCTTGGACAAGACATTTCCACTCTTTGAACCTCAGCTGCCTTACCTGTCAAAGGGGCAAGATAATCACATCTATACTATAGGATTTTTCTGTGAATAAAAATGATTATGTATGAAAACATAGCATTGAGTGGGCACTAAATAAGTGGCAAGTGATGCAACTCCTGGTGCTCCATAACTCTATACTGTGAGTTACATTCTAAATCTTTGACAATTACGTGTGCTCTTCAGAATAGAACTCAGTAAATCTTTCCTCAGTGTCTACTTTATACCAGGCCTAGACGGCACAGTAATAAACCTAGAGGGACCCCACCCCACCCTTACAGGACTCACAGTCTACAAAGACACAGGCTAACAATGATTCTAGACAGGATGCTATAATCATAACACAGAGGCACAGGGCAAGAATCAGAGAAGGCATCCTGCAAGAGGAGGATGCCTTCTCTTTATTGACCTTAGAAAGATAAGAAGGAGTCACTGTTGTAAAAGTGAAAGAGAGGCTACTGCAAACCAAGGGACTTCATAAGCAGAGGCTTAGATTCACAAAAGCAGAGGGAATGATTTGAAAATGACTGTTAGCTGCACATGGCTGGAATATCATGTGTTCAGAAAGCTGGCAAAAGCAATGAGGATAGAGAGGTGGTTTGGCATCAGACCATGGAAAGTTAAGGAGTTTGGCTTTACTCACTAGACAGATGCCAATTTTTTTTTTTTTTTTTTTTTTTTTATCAAGATATACCACAATGAAGTGTCATTTCAAAAAGTAACATGATAGCCAGGCAAAGTGGCTCATGCCTATAATGCTAGCACTCTGGGAGACTAAAGCAGGTGGATTGCTTGAGTTCAGGAGTTCAAAACCAGCCTGAGCAAGTGTGAGACCCCTCTCTCTACTAAAAATAGAAAAATGAGCTGGGCATCATGGTGGGCACCTGTAGTCCCTACTCAGGAGGCTGAGGCAGGAGGATCACTTGAGCCCAGGAACCTGAGGTTGCTGTGGGCTATGACACCATGGCACTCTAGCCTGGACAACAGAGTGAGACTGTCTCCAAAAAAAAAAGGTAACATGATAAAATTACTTTTTAGGCCCCAGAAGGTCATCTGGCACGGCTCCAGCACCCAGGGTGTCCGCCTTGTGGACCAGTACTGTGAAGCCTGGCGAACGGCAGACATGGCAGTCACGGGCTTCGCCTCCCCGCTGAGCTCGGGGAAGATTCTGGACCAGAAAGCATATAGCTGTTCTGATAGGCTAATTGTCCTGTGTATCGAGAACAGTTTCATGACAGACGCTAGGAAGTAATGATTCTGAATGAGTTTTCAAATTTTTCTTATGTGAAGAGTTGACACTGAAATCTAAAATGTTTAAATGTTGTAAATATTACAGTGTTTTATTACATATTCGTTATAAGAGCAACCAAAGAAAACATACCTCAATACACTCAAAACTTAAGACATAAAGGACTCAGATCAAAGACAAAATCTGATCCATCTCTTGGTGCTAGATTCTGTAGGAAACGCCATGCAGTGTGGACACATCCCAGCACAGGTTAAGAGCAAGTTGAAAATAGCAGGCCGTGGCACTCTGCCCACTGCATCCTTCAGAAAGTTACTTCCTCCTTTTAACCATTGTTGTTGAGTGTTCCGATGTCCTTCATGTTTTCTTACCAAGTCAGTGTTTAGGAATGTTCCCCTCTCTAAGTTATGTGCAGACAGAGTGCTTTATTCTTTCCCATATATCCATCATTTGTAACTGGTTTTCTTACAGAGAAACAGAACTGCTCAAATGATCCTGTTTAACATTTTTTTTCCTTAAAATATTATTGCCATGATGCTTTAGGAGTTTTTATATGTTTACACAATCATATTTTAGTATGGCATCTGTTTATATAACTCTGACTTGCTGGAAAAGTTGAAACTCCAAATTATCTGAAACTCGAAAAGAAATAGCACGTAATTGCTACTTTCCCTTGGCGGTTCCCCTCCCCACCCCCACCCCACAATTTTATGACTTCCATTGGGCAAGTCTTGAACTATAACTACAACTGAAACGAACAGGTTCATAGAGATGAATTTTCTGAGAAACGTATCTTCATGCAGTATACTTTGATTATTTTCCATGTAAGTGAACATAAAAACATCTTCGCCACACGCTTTCTTCCGTTTGACTTTGTCTCCCTCGCTCCTTTATTCTCCTTCACTGATGTGGAAGTTGACCTGGGTGGGTAGGGGGTTGCTAATCCTGTCACTGTCACTTGTGTTTCTCCTCAGGGGATGAGCAGAGAACAGACAGATTTTCCCATCATGCTCCTCGTCCCTGCCTGTTGTCTCTGTGTGGTGGGGGCAGTGTGGGGCAGGCAGAAGAGCCCCAGAGTGGGAAATAGGATGAACTTGATTCTGCCACCGGCTCAGTGCATGGCCTTGGGCAAGTCTGCCTCTTTCTCCCTGGGAGGTTGGAATAAGACAAGCATGAGTCAGCTCCCTGTCTAATTTTCTATCCCATCTAATTTTCATAATAGCTCTGCAAGGTGGGTCTTTTTACCTCTACTTTACAAATCGAAAACCAGGCCAGGTGCAGTGGCTCACTTCTGCAATTCTAGAACTCTGAGAGACCGAGGTGGGTGGATTGCTTGAGCTCAGGAGTTCAAGACCAGCATGAGCAAGGGGAAGACCCTATCTCTACTAGTGACAGAAATTAGCTGGGCGTTGTGGTGGGCTTCTGTAGTCCCAGCTGCTTGGGAGGCTGAGACAAGGCAATTGCTTGAGTGCAAAAGTTTGAGGTTGCTGTCACACACTCAAGGGTGACAGAGTAAGACTCTGTCTCAAAAATAAAAATAAAAAAATTAAAAACAAAAGAAAACAAAATGGTGGAAGCTTAGGAAGTTATCTGCTTCAGGTCACACAGGTGAGTGGCAGGGACGGTGTCACACTTGGGGTCTGTTCCACTCCAGCACCAACGATCTTCCCAAGGAGCCACCAGGCAAAGCTGCCTCTCTGCTCCCTCCCAGCTCCACGCCTGTGACTCTCTGGCTCCTGCTCTAACTCTGTAGGAGAAACATAATTGCCAGGCAAGAGGCACACTGGGATATTTCCTCCCATTCAGCTGGGCTGGCCCAGAAACTCAGCAAAGTGAATTCACCCTAATAGTCCTTGAATGAGGAAGGAAATAGAAGAGAAAAAAAAAAAAGTCGCCCGGAATCTCCTCTTAGGGGCTTCCTACGTGGAAGCGCAGTGAGACTGGCTCTCATGGGTCATGGCACACTGACAGCTACAGGTTGCAAAGCTCCAGAGATGGATTATTGAGGACTCGTGCCCCCACAGAGTGATTGGGCTGGAGCTGCTTATTGTGGACAGGAGCTGGGGGGAGGGGTCAGAGGACCCTGAAGCCGCTCAGTGCAGCTGCCATTTCAGTTAAGTCCACACGGACAGAGGCCACGGCAGGAGAAGGCTAGGATGGGGAGCTGGGAGGAGACAAATGGAAGAGAGACCCCTTTGCTAGCCTTGGGAGAGGACGTTGAGGTCTCTGTCCTGGCCACTGAGGCCTCTTTATGTGCAGGAGGAGGCATCACTGACCTCCCAGAAGGGGGCCCTGAGTCACCTCCATTCCCCTCCAGACTCTGAGAATGACCGTCGGGATCCTAGGCCTGGCATTCAAGAACCTTCACCAAGCTTTTCTGTCACAGACCAAAGGCTGTCATCCTGGTGTCCTCATATCTCTTAGGCAAGCCACACAGGCTCCTTCTCCAGCTGTGCTGTCCGTGTGCTGCCCCATCTTGCAGGTCCGTGTCACAGACCCTGGGCAGTTAGATGAATCTGCAGGAAAGCCTGGCCCTTCTGCAATGGCCGGTGCGTCTGTGCCTGTCTGCTTTTCATCCTGCTTCCTCCTCCAAGCACCTGATCTTGTCAGACAATGAGACACAAAGGCCGAAGAGCCTGCAAGCCTTCATTCTACCCCACACCTGGAAGTCTTGAATACACCTGAAGGCTGAGAAGCCAACTGACAGTCTCAGGGAGACATGATAAGGGAGGGAAGATTTGCCACAAGTGGGTCGTCTTTCTAGTACTAGAGGTGTTTGGGAGTCCATAATGCAGGATCTCTGAAACCCTGCAGCATCCAAAGTCCCCTGTCCACTGCAGAACCCAAGGGATAGAAACCCAGACCCCAGGAGGAGGCAGACTTGGAGGGTGCAAAGGAGCAAAAGATTGAGAAGGTATTGTGGAAGGGACAGGGAGTATGAAGGAGAAGGTCCTAGACAATCCCCACCCAACCTGGACATGGTCACATAGTATGGCTGGAAGAAAAGTCAAGGGAGCTGGGAGAATGGGCTGCAGGACCTGCCTCAAACTTCCTGAGTCTTTCAGCCTTTTTGTGGCATGCATTGTGTCACTTGAAGCTGTAACGGGTGTGAGCAGGAGACAACTGTAAGCAGTCCAGTACAGTTAAGGGTCAGTCAATGAAGGAAACACAACTCAAACTAACGAGGCAGGTTAAAAAAGGAATGTACTGTGTCATGAAACTGATAAAACTGGGAAGCACAGGGTACATAGAAACTCGAGCAATGTGGACATGGCAACGTAGTGACTTAGTCTGTCTCTTCTGTGCAGAGTGTGTGTGTGTGTGTGTGTGTTTGTGCATGCACGCATGTGTGGTGGCTGGCTGCCTCTCCTGTGTAGAGCTTCTCTTCTCCAACTGAGGATAAGATTCCTTCATGTGGCAGGGATATCTGCAGATAGCTCCAGGCTTTATATTATTCCATCACCCCAGAGAGTGGCCGCAGAGGAGAAAGAGAACACTTCCTTTTCCCTCTGGATTATATTAATTCCTAGAATGGACCCGGACTGATCCCACTTGTGTTGTGTGCCCATGATTATGATTGGCAGCCCTCCAAGAGATGAGTTATGAGTTGTGCAGAAGGAACAATTCCTCTGCCCGAAGTGAATGAAGGGTTGAAATGAGCAGATAAGGGAGGCATAGAAGGTTAATATGCCGCCTCAAAACAGACTCTACCATATACACCAACAGGGAGGGTTGAGTGTGGGGGACATTGTGGTAGAATGATAGGCAGAGGTGAGATTGCACAGACCTTGAATTCATAGACTAATATTATTGTGCAACTGGTGAGGCACCTTGGGAAAGATTTTAAGAGGCTAAGAGATGGGACCGGATCCATTTTTGAGAAAGATCAAGAAGGCCTTTTGTTTACTCATTCAAACATTCGGAAATAACTTCTTGAACAATAATTTTATATCTGGGATCATCTTTGGCTATGGAGGTATAAAGATAAATCATGTCCTCAGTTTTCAAATCTACAAGCCCATCCTAACACCTGTTACCCTGTTTTAAATCTCTTATCTATCTCCTCTACCGCCCATCCTGAGAAACCCTACAGGCTGCGACAAGAACACGTGTACAGAAGTAATTTTCTGGTAATTCCTTGAGCTCCTGAGCCACCAAGACTCCACTGAAACTCCTCAAAGGTCTTTGACAGACACTTGCTGATTTCCCCTTTTTGCCTTGAGGGCAGTTGAGTGTAGAGTGGACTTTTTCAGAGTTTGAATTTTGACTCTGCCATCTACTAGCCATCGGAGGGAAGTTATGGAAAATCTCCAATCTACTAAATCTTCTACATTTGATCATTCCCTACAGCACGGTTTCTGTATCTTTAAAATAGGGGTAATAATGGAAACTACTCTCCCTGGAGGCAATTTATTGGAAGCACTGAGAATAGCATTCTGGGCCATCCCATCAGTGTTCACCATCCTTGGCCTGACACACACACACACACACACACACACACACACACACACACACACACAGTCTTTTAACAGGGGTTGGGGGTGGAGCCTTCCTCCAGGCTTGCTATGTAATGCTTTCCAATCTACCTAGTTACCCTGCCCGTCTCCAAGCCCAGGGCTGTGACAATTCTGCCTGCTGTTGGTGAGTATCAACTGTCCCAAGCTCCCAGTTGCCCTTGGTCCCCTGCTCCTGCTCTCCATAACTAAGATGTTATCATCTGGCTCAGCAAAGGACCCAGGACTCAGCCCCGACATGAGGGCCGGATTCCTTCTGATTGACAGGAGCACGTGCCACACTGACCATTACATAGTCTTGTTATCCTCTTAGAGCAGAGTCCTCAAACTACAGCCCTCAGGCCACATGAGGCGGTGTGATTGTATTTGTTCCCATTTTGTTATTTACTTCAAAATAAGATGCAGTGTGCATAGGAATTTGTTCATATTTTTTTTTTTAAACTATAGTCCGGCCCTCCAACAGTCTGAGGACAGTGAACTGACCCCCTGTTTAAAAAGTTTGAGGACCCCTGTCTTAGAGGATAATGCTCCAGCCTTCGAGTTCCAAGAAGGCTTCAGAGCACCCTGTTATCTGACATGTTGGTAGGAAAACCTTGCCAACCCCTCCTCCCCTTCCAGATGTGCACCTTTTCTCTGGTCCTTCTTTCCATTAGTGACACTACTATCCAGCCAGCAACCCAGGAGTCATTCACTCATTCTTTCCACAGACCCAGGGCCTGCCTTATGAGGCTCAATCTGGCAGGAAGCCGCTCAGGTTTTATTTCAGGATAACCATTTGAGCTCACAATAACTTCCTAAACCTTATTGAAATGATTAAAAAAATTAAAAGAAAAGAAAAAAAAAACTGCAGCACTACTGTTAAAAGAGGAGGACCAACATCAACTAGGCAGAAACCTTGCAGACTTTCTGGAAGATACATACAAGCCTGTTTGATTGGATGTTCTGCAGCCGCCACACAGCAAGGTCTGCCTGCTAATCCTCCTGAGGCTGAAACCTGCGGGACTGTGCCAGCAAAGAGCTAGTATTACTCACAGAGACCTGTGCAGTGGCTGACAGCACCCAGAAGAGCTATGATCCTTTTCAATATGGACTTTGCAATGATAATGTAAAAACTCCTGTATACTTCCATACAGAAAGAAATTCAGACTGGCATTGGAGCTCTCATTTGCAATATTAAAAATTAGAAGACAATACAGCAATGTGTAAAGCCTGTGGGTCACAAATTAGGATATTAAAATTCCACAGCCAGTCAAACTTTCATGCATGAGAACAAATAAGAGACTTTCAGAAATGTTGTCAAAATTGTAGCATCCAGATACCCTTTCTGAGAAACAGAATTTATGAAAGAATTACAACCAAATGGAAATTAATGAACAATTAAGATCTCACAAAGTTGGAACATACTAGATATCTAATAAACAATAGTTATGTCTAAATTAATGTTTCCATATGTATATCACATGTGGATGGAGGTGGTTTTTACTTTAATAGTTATATATTTATTTTAATATGCATTAGAAAAATGCAGGTAGACACCAACTCCACATTTATTTTTGCTTAATATGAAGTGGGTATTTGAGTTTCAGAAAGTGTGTTGGTTGAAAGAAAAATACTAGATAACTAATCGTGGAAATGGTATATTGTCAAGATGATAGACAAATGCCTGAATGTGGGGAAATGTTGAACCGAGTAATTGCTGATAGTGTAGTTGTAAAATATCCTCCATATTTCACTCAATTGTGATGATAAAACAGGTTCATGTCTCTTTTAAAACCTAAATTACATGTCTCAGACTACAAAATCAACACCCATAAATCTGTAGCCTTTATATATACGAACAATAACCAAGCCAAATAAACAGTCAAGGACTCTATTCCTTTCACAGTAGTCCCAAAGAAGATGAAATATTTTGGAGTATACCTAACAAAGGACGTGAAAGACCCAATTGAAATTAAAGCTAGAATTATCTAACAACATCCCAACAGACAGGGCATGAAAGGATTTACAGAATTAGAACAAACATTCTAAATGAATTTACAATAGAAGAAGGGTTACACCCAAGGGGCAATTGAGGAGAGACTTAAGGATAATTGGTATCCAGCTTGAAAGAAGCTTTCAGTTTGCAAATACCCAAAGACAGGGTGATCATTAGTTTACTAGGCCAGGTATAAAGACTGCAAGCTTCTGGTCCTGTTCCAAGAAGGACACCAGCAAATGATGAAGTTTATTTTATCAGCTTTTGTGAGCTGGCCTGTGTATATGTGTGTGTGTGTGAGAGAGAGAGTACTTGGGGGTATGGTAGTGTATGTGGTTTGTAAATACTGCTTCCTTCCATATCCCATCTTGAATTGAGTCTGTGTATAGTGGGGCAATTTCACTTTTCCCATATGGATAGCACATATTTTGTACTGTTTATTTAATATTTCCACCTTTCCTGAATAATCTGTTCTGTCACCTCTGTTATAAATAAATGTATCCTATCGGTGAGGATCTAATGCAATTTAAGTGAAATCCCAAATATGATGGTGTGTCTATTTTTTCCTTGCACAGGCTTTCTATAACCCATAACACCCTTTTTATTATAATGTTCTATGTTGAAGAACAAATCCATCTAGCTTATTATTCAACCCATGGCTCTTGCCTCTTTGCTTTTTCATATAAACTTTAGATTCAGACCATCAACTCGCACAAAAACATCCTATTGTGATTTTGATTTGGACTGCACTGAAGAAGTACATTCAATTAGGGAGAACTGCATAATTTATAGTGTTGTTTTGGTAACCATGTACATGCATTTTCTACAATTAAGTTATCTTTAAGGTCTTTGTATACAATTTTTAATTTTGGATGTTCAAATTTGCCATGTTTGTTTGATTTATTATGTGTGTCTTATAGTTTCTATTGCTATTAGAAATGCTGTTAAAGTTATGTTTTCTAACTTAATTGCTCAGATGCAGAATTGCAATTTTCACTATACAGTAATTTAACCAACAACCTTTAGTTAAAGTTTTATTTTCTCCTTACCCCTATTAAAAGGATTATGGTTTAGTTTGGATTTTCTATGTAAACAATTTTTTTCCAATCCTTATGTGTTTTCTTTCTTATTCTTACCTTGCTGTGATGATAAGCACAGTTCTGGAAATAAAAAGGAGAATTTTACACTCTTTTAAAATTGTGTTGTTATATATTGTTTTTATTGTATTTGCTGAAGTTATACTTTCTCAGGTTGAGGAAGATCTCCATATCACTAGTTTGCAAGGAGTGTGGTTTAATTTTTACTAATGTGTTTTCTGCAATTATTGCATTGAACATGCAATATTTACAATTTAATTTATTAATCTGGTACATATATATATATATATATACATATATATATATGTATATATATATATATATATATGTTTTGCCATGTTAAATCGTTCTTGGATTTCTGAGTTCAGTGATATTTCATTAAGTATTTTTGCTTTTTTTTTTTTTTTTTTTTTTTTTTTAACAAGTGATTCTGGCCTGTCAAATTTTCTTTCTTGTGCTAACCTTTTGGTTTAGAACCACAGTTTTATAGTCCTTCTCATCACCACACCAAAACAAGTGAGAATTATTTTTTCTTTTATATTTTCTGGGAGAAATTGTGAAAGATTGTAAAAATCTTTTCTTTGAAATTTTATGAAACTCATCTAAGAAACTACCATGATTTGGTATTCCATTATGGAAATATTTTAAATTATTAACTATATCTTTTAGTAGATATAGAATAACTCACTGATTCAAGGTTTAGTAACTAATATTTTTACAGGAATTTGTTCACTTTGTCTAAGTTTTTGAAGTGTTGCTATAATGTTCACAATTTTATCTTACTATGCAATATTAAGTATTTTCAGATGCATTATGTTTCAATTTGCATCTTGTATCTTTTTATTCTATCAATAAATTATTACATTAAAGTTTATCTGAATATTAATTTTAAATTTAATTTTAGTTTAATTTTATCTGGGCTCCATAATCCCATCAATTAGAAATGTACTTCTTTATTGATTTCTATTCTTATGTTTTTATTTCATTCCTTCTATTTAAATTTATTTCACTCTTCTTTTCCTAAATTCTTGAATTAGATGAACATATTACAATTTTCAGTCTTTTAAGGTTTTCTAACATAAGCATCCTCTATGAGTACTTCCCTGTATTACTCAAATATTTATACATAGTATATTGATTAAATTTCTGTTTAGGATATTCTTTTTTAGGACTATATTTGCCATACTTACATTAAACCTGAGACACCATCAATTGAGTAATGCATTCATTATCTTTTTAGAGAAGAAAGAACCTGGAAAAAGTGCTAATTACAATAAAATTTCTACTTTTCAAATTTTCAAATGTATGGGTATAATTTATCTTTTGTCCAATTAAAATATTGAAAATATTTCCTGTATTATGTTATTTCTTTAAAATGTATCAAAACGAATTATGGAATAGTATATTAACAATTTTTATAAATGTTTCATAGATGCAACAAAAGAATGTGAATTCATTAATTGTTAGGTGTGGAATTCTTTATTTGACCATTAATTTAAGATTGTTACTTGTGTAATTTTATTTTTTGTATCTTCTGTAAATTTTTGTTTGCTTGCCTATCAATGATAGAAATTTATATTGAAATTTCCTTCAATGGTGGTAAATTTCAAATATTTTTCTCTAGTATTATTTTATGTATATTAAAGTTATTTAATTTTATATATGCAAATTGAAAATGATTTCAATAGATGTAGGATAATTGTATGAACAAGTTTAATCCCCCTTCTCTATAAAATGTCCCTTTAAACTAGTAAGAAGAGAATTTCCTCAAATTGATAAAGGGCATCTACCAAAAAAAACCCTATAGCTAACAATCACACTTAATTATGAAATATTAAATGACTTTCCCCTAATACAAAGAACAGTAAAGGATGTTCACTGTAAGGATGAACCTCCTATTTAACATTTACTGCATATCCTAGACAAGGCAATACAGCAAAGAAAAGAAATAAAAAACAGATTAGAAAGCAAAAAATAAGAAGAACGTGTAAATAAAACTTTTAAGGAAGCTATAAAAAACTTATTGAGACTAATAGGTGAATTTGGCAAGATTAGAGGCTACACACTCAACATAAAAATTATATGTACTATTTCTTAAAGAATATTAATTTCCAAGGGCTGCTATAACAAAATACCAAAAACTGAGTAGCTTAAAATTGTCTCACAGCTCTAGAGACTAGAAATCCAAAATCAAAGATTCAGCAGAGCGATGCTTTCTCTGATGGCTCTAGGATAGCGGTTCTCAACCTGTGGGTCGCAACCCACAGGAACTGTATTAAAGGATCGTGGTATTAGGAAGATTGAGAACCACTGCTGGAGAAAGTCCTTTCCGTCTCTTCAATTTGCCAGTAATCCTTTGGGTTCCTCTGCTTGTAGATGCATGTACACGTCACACGGCCATCTTCTCCTTTTATGTCTTCACATAGTCTTCCTTCTGTGCATATCTGTCCCTGTGTCCAAACTTACCCTTTTTATAATGGTATCACTCATATAGAATTAGGGCCCACCCTAATGACCTCATTTTAACTTAGTTACCTTTATAAAGACCTTATTTACAAATAAGGTCACAAGCTGAGGTACTGGGGGTCAGGAATTCAACCTATCTTTTTGTTGGGAATGCAATTAAACTTGAACAACTGTTAACAAATTAAAGAAGATTTAAATATATGAAGAGCTTTCTATAAAACTGAAAGCTAGAGATATTGAAATAAAATTATGGGAATGCTGAGAAAATAAAAGTCATTCTATACCAGACCTGAGACTCTACTACAAATCGATAGTGATCAAAACAGCATGGTACTGGAGCAAAAACAGAGAGGTAGATGTCTGGAACAGAATATAGAACCAAGAGATGAACCCAGCTACTTACTATTATTTGATCTTTGACAAGCCAATTAAAAACATTCAGTGGGAAAAGATTCGCTATTTAACAAATGGTGCTGGGCGAACTGGCTGGAAACCTGTAGAAGACTGAAACTGGACCCACACCTTTCACCCTTACCTAAGATAGACTCTCACTGGATTAAAGATTTAAACTTAAGTCATGAAACTATAAAAATACTAGAAGAGAGTGCCAGGAAAACTCTTGAAGGAATCGGTCTGGGTGAATATTTTATGAGGAGGACCCCCCTGGCAATTGCAGCAGCTTTTAAAATACACTACTGGGATCTGATCAAACTAAAAAGCTTCTGCCTAGCCAAGAGCACAGTAAGTAAAGCAAGCAGACAGCCCTCAGAATGGGAGAAGATATTTGCAGGTTGTCTCTGACAAAGGTTTAATAACCAGAATCCACAGAGAACTCAAACGTATAAGCAAGAAAAGAACAAGTGATCCCATTGCCGGCTGCGCATGGGACTTGAAGAGAAACTTCTCTGAAGAAGACAGGTGCACAGCCTACAGACATATGAAAAAATGCTCATCATCCTTTATCGTCAGAGAAATGCAAATCAAAAGTACTTTGAGATATTATCTAACTCCAGTAAGATTAACCCGTATCACAAAATCTCAAGACCAGAGATGTTGGCGTGGAAGTGGAGAAAAGGGAACACTTCTACATTGCTGGTAGGAATGCAGATTAATACATTCCTTTTGGAAAGGTGTTTGGAGAATACTTAGAGATCTATAAATAGACCTGCCATTCAGTCCTATAATTCCTCTACTAGGTATATAACCAGAAGACCAAAAATCACATTATAACAAAGATATTTGTACCAGAATGTTTATTGCAGCCCAATTTATAATTGCCCTGAAACTCAGGGTTTTGGTTGGCTTCCTGGGAACAAAAATGGCTATGGCTAGCGATTTTTTCCCATGCCACTGGGTAGGGCATGTGGCAAGTTTGGACATGTGTTTCTAGAGTTGGAGTTTCAACTGAACAGAAAGCTTAGATATGCCAATAATAGTAAGCATAAATATGATGTCATGATCAGAAAAAAGGCTTATATACATGAAAATGTCATGGAAGAACTGAAGAGAATTACTGACGATGGTGAAATTACAAGAGAATATAATTCTGGGTGGCCTTCCCCTATAGCGTTGACTGGCAGGAGCTGGAAATTGTCATCAGAGATGAGCACATTTCTTTTACTACATCAAAAAATAGGTTCTGTTATTGATGTAAATCAGTCAAAGGGTCCTGAAGGTCTCTGAGTATTTTATTATTTGTCATAAGACCTGAAATGTTTAGTTTTCAGTCTCATTGGATTACATGTTAAGATGAAACCAATTTAATTTTTATATTTCAGAAGCATTTGCATATTTAATTAAGGGATAGATAAGTGATGGTTTGTTTGTCATTTAAAGTACTGAAAGTTTTATGAATGTGAAGCAAATAGATTTTTTATTTTTGTATTTAAACTTAAAAAATAAGAAAATACAGAAGCTTAATGGTTATCCTTACTTGGGTCCAATGGGTTGGACAATCCCCACGCATATTTAATTCTGTAAATAGAAACTACCTTTTGTTGAAAATTTGCTCCAATAAAACATATCAAAGCCTAAAAAAAAAAAAAAAGCACTGAAACTGAGAATCTGGATTCAGGTGAATTGGCCTTCTGAGGAGAGTGTCTGAAAATCGGAATAAGAGAGCATGAGATAAGGGGGTAAAAGTGGGCAAGATTGGAGCCACCCTAAGGCTTTCAGCCTGCTGATGAAGATGACTTGAAAAGGAAGAAGGCTGAGCCTGCTGCAGTCTCCTGTGCGCTCTCACTCAGAATGAATGACCCAGACTTTGAGAGCAGGTCTGAGGTAGCACTGTCACGTGACTGTCTCACTGGGGCTTTAGGGTTAGACTGTTCTCCTGTGGGTGGGGGCTGGGCTTCCTGTGAAGGAAAGAGATGGTCCAACCTTTAGTCATCCTGAGGAGAGATCAGCTCTGGGTCAGGAAGTGAGGAATGAGAAGGCAGACCCTGATTCCTCCAGGAAGGGGAAAGTGTTGCCCTTGCTCTAGGGATGGAAGTGAGCTTGGCTTGAACTCCAGGGTATGGGGACTCTGGATGTATTGCCACTGATGGGTATGAGTGTCCTGGAGGTCACATGATAGCAAGCTGGAGGCAAGGCAGCATGGTTCCGGATGCTACTTTCTGTTTCACTTTCCCTTTATATTATCCCCAAGCCTTTCCTGAAGTTTCATTAAGGTCTAGTCTCAACTTTGCTATGAAGTGTTCTTTATGGTCCTCTCCCACATGCTGGAGGAAGTGGCAAAATGGAAGGGCAGTATCCCCCCTCCCAAGGCCACAGTGAAGACAGCAGCCACAGTACTGGGAGGTCACTGTGTCCAGTAATCTCAGAAGGGTCAACATAGGTACCAGGTACTTTTACCCCCTTTTCTCATGCTTCCTTATTCCAATTTTCAGACACTCTCTTCAGTTGCCCAGATTCTCAGTTTCAGTGCTTTTTGTTTTTTTTTTTTTTTCAGTCTTTGATATGTTTTATTGGAACACATTTTTAACAAAAGGTGGTTTCTATTTATAGAATTAAATATGCATGGGGATTGTCCAACCCATTTGGACCCAAGTAAGGATTACCATTAAGCTTCTTTATGTATTTTCTTATTTTTAAGTATACCCAGAGTGGTAAGCAGTTGAGTACAGGGCCCTGAGGAGGGAACTAGGAGTTTTTGACATGCTGAGCATGGGATGAAAAGCCCTGAGAGATAGCTTTTCTCTCCCTTTCTTTTCTTTTCTATATCCTACATCCCTCCACCAGGCTCTTTCCTCTGCTACCAACAGCTGGACTGATGGCCAACCATGAATTTTGCAGGAGTTTGCTGTTCTGTCTGTAAATATCCTATAGCTCTTGGGATTTTCCTTCTTGGTCTTGAGGGGAAGCTCTCAAGACCATTTTTGCTATTGGTATCTAGCCAGGCAGATTCAGTAAAGCCACTGGAAAGGATGGTATTGACTGCCTGCAGAATGTTCTCTTCCACTGTCCCCTGCTGGATGAACCCTGACTGTGCAGGGTGACATTGTCCCTGATCAAGCACCTGGGGACAATGTCGCCCTGCACAGTCAGGGTTCATCTAGCAGGGGACATTCTTAGTCTCCCTTGTCTGGCTAATGAGACAAAGGTGGAAGTCTGCTAAGAGTGTCACTCTTTCCCTTTCTCTTTATCTTTCTGTCTTGAAGTGATTGTTTGACTTCAAGTCAGTATTTTCACTGCTTTTGCAGGCACATTCATATATTCAGAAAATATTTATTAAGTGCCTATGAATGTTGAGTGCAGGGTGAGGTGCCAGAGAATGAAGCTTAGATCATCCCATCCTCTGAAACTTGTGTTTCTAGTTAGAGAAGCAAACCAGCCAAGCCATCAAACAGAATGTGAGCTAATGTATTAGTTTGCTTGAGTTGCCTTAAGAAGGTACCACAAACTGTGTGGTTTAAACAATAGAAATGTATTTTCCTACACTTCTGGAGGCTAGAAGTTTGAGATCAAGGTGTCAGCAGGGTTGGTGTCTTATCACCTTGGCTTGCAGATGCTATTTTCTCCCTGTAAATTCCTTCTGTATATGTAGTCTGTGTCCAAGTTTCTCTTGTAAGGATGCTAATTATATTGAATTTGGGCCCACACTTATGACCTCATTTTAACTTAATTACCTCTTTAAACACTCTGTTTCTGAATACAGTCCTAGGGGTTAAGCACTTCAACATATAAATTTTTGAGGGGACATAATTCAACCCATAATTTTAGCAATAACCAATTTGATGGCAATAAGCCAGGGAGGGACTGAAGGCTACTAGTTGGTGGTGGTCAGTGAAGGCTTTTCTAAAGAGGATCTGGAAACAAGGAAAAGTGTAGCTGTAGAAACACAGTTGACACTCTAGAACAGAGATCCCTAAGGTCTCTAAGTCTAGAATGGCTTCTGTATGTCCAAAGATCAGAGAAATGGCTAGTGAGACTGGGTCTGCTGAGGACAGGTGTGGTTTGGTGAACCAAGCACCATGTCGAAGAAGGTACAAGAGCTTTGACAAAATGGATCCGGGAATGGCTACATATGCCTGGGTTGTGTTGTTGATTTTGCGGGTTATTCAGGTCTCCCAGGGACTTCCCTGAACCACATTTAAAAATCCAGGCAATGCCAGCTATGTCTGCCTCCTCTCTGCACTGTACCACCTGATCTACTCAGTAGGTGAGCCCAGTGCCAGCCTTGGTCCATGCTGGCCTTTTCTCAGCAGTGGTTAGAAAAGGGCTCTCTCTGCTTTCTCAGAACTCAAGGACTCATCGTCTTTATTAGCACGTGGTGACTAATGTCTTCCTGTCTAGCATTTCCATGTATTTTTTTTTTTTGAGACAGAGTCTTACTATGTCACCCTTGGTAGAGTGCTATAGCATAACAGCTCACAGCAACCTCAAACTCTTAGGCTTAAGTGATTCTCTTGCCTCAGCCTCCCAAGAAGCTGGCACTACAGGTACCCGCCACAACATCTCAGTTGCAGTTGTCGTTGTTTAGCAGGCCCCGGGCTGGGCTTGAACCCACCAGCTTTGGTGTATCTGGCCACTCTCACTGATCTATGGCATTTCCACATTTTAATATTTTGTGTTATTAACTCTTCTCAGGTTACATTTAATTCTTTCAACTTCTAAATTTGTAGGCATGCTTAACTAGCCTGTATAAAATGCTTAGTTATGTTTTCTAGGATTTTTATTGTTTCCACATGGGTCAGCTGTATTTGCCTTCCATGTGGTAACTCATCTGGAAGCTTCTAGTAAGCAGGTGATCTAGAGAAGATGTGAGTCAACAGTTGGGCCTTTAGGACCCATGTCCAAGGGTCACATACCTATATAGTCATTTGGTCAGAGCCATAATGATGCAGATGGCTCATAGTTCCCTATTCTAGGCTGTGCACTGTGCTAAGCATTTACTCAGGGTCATAAAAGTAAGAGCCATGGACCAAATTGGTTTTGGTAAATAGTTTTACTGGAAAATAGCCACTCCCTGGCTCAGCACCTGTGGCTCAAGCAGCTAAGGTGCCAGCCACATACACCTGAGCTGGTGGGTTTGAATCCACCCAAGGCCTGCCAAAAAATAGCCAGGCATTGTGGTGGGTGCCTGTAGTCTCAGCTACTTGGGAGGCAGAGGCAGGAGAATCACTTGAGCTCAGGAGTTGGAGGTTGCTGTGAGCTGTGATGCCATGGCACTCTACCCAGGGTGACATATTGAGGGCATGTCTAAAAAAAAAAAAAAAAAAAAAAAAAAAGAAATGAAAAGAAAAAGAAAGAAAGAAAGAAAGAAAAGAAAAGAAAATGGCCACTCTCATCTACTTGTAAATTGTTTATGGCTACTATGGCTATTGTGGCAGAATTGAGTGGTTGAGACCAATTTAACTATCAAAGTCTAAAAATTGACTACTTGACTATAGAAAAATGTTCTGATGCCTGGTTTATAGGACTAAGCTTCCTGGATTCCCCCCTTCCCCCAGTAACCTTATGAGGTGACAATGTCAGGATATCTACTTTATAGAGCAGCGGTTCTCAACCTGTGTGTCATGACCCTTTTTAACAAAGAAAATACATTGCAGTATCAGGAAGGTTGAGAACCACTGTTATAGAGGAAGATTGGAAGCTTGGAGACATGTGTGATTTTCCCAAAGTCACAAAGGCAGGCTATCAGACTCCAGAGCCAGTTTTCACTGGTGATATGTAATCTGGTCCATGCAGTAGCCTGGAGGCTGCTGAGGACTGCCAGAAGTCAGAGTCATTTAGCTGTAGTTGCCTGCAAGGTCATAGGGCTTGGGATTGTTGGGCAGGGTGGTCCTGGTCCTTAGAGGGTGACCCTCCATCGTGGTTGGCCCCAATTCCTGTCCTTGCCTATAAGAACAGCCAATGCTTAGTCAGACACACAACTACAGCCTCATTGTCAGTCTCGATTGGCTTGATTGGGCATTCTTCCTGACAGGTGGCTAATATTTGGAGCATCAACTCTACCTGATGTGCTAATCTGGAAGAGAGTGGGATGAGGGCCAAATTCTGGGAGTACATTCTTCCCAAGAAATTTAATAAAGGAGTAAATGATCAGGTTGAAGGGACATTTCTGGGGTTGGAGGGACCCCCAGCAGGACCCTCTAAGATTTTCCTCTGACAGTACACCTCTTGTCTCTTTGGTCAAGGCCATTGTTAAGCTAGTCAGAGGGCAGAAATCCATTCTGGTCATGCAGGGAAAAGTGGGTGCTAATCCTCAGGCTGACTGGGCCAGGAACATTGCTGGTCAGAACAAGATGGCTACCTGCAGTGCACTGCCCATCTGGACATATCCAGTGAGGGTTCAGATGTTCAGATGACTCTGGACACATCACTCTCCCAGGGGCTGCTGTGGAAATCCTGAGCATCAGGGCCATCACTCAGGCCATCAACATTGACCCACCCCCTCACCATCTTCCCCATAGCATGCATATTACTTCCCCAAATCCCCATTCAGCCATACAAACTGATTGCATGCACATCCCCAAAGTTCCACTGGGTATGATTTTTATGTGATCTTTCTGGCAAGCACCAGCATCTGTTATTGTGGAGGAACCACTTCAACACAGAGATGCAACTGTTTTTAAGAACTGAGTGTGTTCTTAGTTCTTTAATACTAAAATCTTAGAATTTCCACAAGGTATGAAATTAAATAGACGGCATCTCTTTTGAACTCAACATAAGGCATGAGAGTGTTTATAAGAATTGTGCAAACAGAGACAAGCTTTTGATAAACTCTACTTAAGTTTTTCAATATTGGTATTTAGGTAGCTGTAGCATCGCTCTTGAACAACATGATTTTTTTCACCCCAAAGCTCTCATTATGTATTTTCTCACAGAAGAATGAGACTATATTTATAAGAAAAGATTTATATAAGCAAATAAAACTACTTAAGTTTTTTCTTATTAATGGTTCATTTCTGTGGGACAAAGTAGGTTACATCAGGTATAGCTAGTTATAATGTAAATTTCTTTAGGGTAGCGTGTTATTGCAAAAATGGCTACAAATTGTTCTCATCCTTACATCCAACATATCCCCCACATAGACGCTGTGATTTGCTTTTGGCCATTGAGATGTTGGCAAATGAGATACTGGAAAACTGCTTCCACATTGAGGATTGCCCTGTCTTTGGAAAACTGTGATCAACTGTGTGAAAGAGCCAAGGTTAGCCTGTTGAATGATGAGTAACACATAGTTCTCTTTTCTCATCACCCCAGTTGATAGTCAGCCAACCATCAGATGTGGGAGTGAGGTCATCATTGGCCAGTTGACCTCAGAGGCATGAGTTAGCTCAATTGAGACTAGCAGAAGAACCTCATTATGCCTTCTTGGAACTTAGATGTGTTGTGGGAGGTACAGCAACCATATTGTGTCCATGAGGCAAGAAGCATTCACTAAGGGATGATTGTGCAGAACATAAGCAGAAATGAAGGTCTGAGATAGCATTATGGAGCTATAGTCAGTCCTGGAAAGCCTACCTTTGGATTTCTTGTATTGTATATGAGAAAAAGAAAATACTGTTTTGTTCAGCTGATACAACTATAGGTTGGGTCTCTCTTACATGCAACCGATATTATTCCTAACTGAAAAACTTGTTAATTAAAAATACAGTTTTAGCCCAGGTGCAGTGGCTCACATCTGTAATCCTAGCACTCTGGGAGGTTGAGGATTGCTTGAGCTCACAAGTTCAAGACCAGCCTAAGAAAGAGTGAGAGCCCATCTCTAGAAGTAGCTGAGCACTATGGCAGGTGCCTGTAATCCTGGCTACTTGGGAGGCTCCTGAGGCAAGAGAAATTGCTTGAGTCCAAGAGTTTGAGGTTGCTGTGAGTTATGATGCCACAGTACTCTATCCAGGATGACAGGATGAGTCTCTGTCTCAACTAAAAAAAAGAAGAGGAAAAAGAAAAAAAAAAGGAAAAGAACATTTTCCCCTGAAGACGCCTCTGTAAAAGCTCCTTTTCCCATTTCCTTACTAATTATGACAAAGAAAAGCTACCTTGGGGACCCAAGGACCTACAAAAAACAGAGAGGATTTCTAGGTTGATCAATAAAATCAAAAGGGCTTTTTAGGGTTGAGTTGGAAGCCAATTAGTGGACAATGAGTTACTTAATTTTGGTAACTAAATGAAAGGAGACTAGAAGTTTCTAATGGAACCATGAAGCAGTACTAAGAGAACAAGGAGTGAGACCATGAGGGTGAGAGAACCAGACCGACACCATTTTAGGGGATCAGCCATTTTGTTGTAAAAGTTTAACTTTCCTGTAAACACATTTCTCAAAACTGATGAGTCACCGTGAGTCACCAGTTTCCACCTTGAGTCACTGGCTTCCAATCAGAAACCGCCTTCTGGATTAGGCCATATGGCAGGCCCAGTGGCAGCCAATCCAGAAGCAGTCCCTTTGTTTAAATTATATACACCCACTTTGCTGTGCTACACTATAAAATACCCTGTTACAGAGTTCGGGGCTCCTGGCTTGGATCCGTTATTGCGGAGACCCTGGGAGCCCAAGCTTGAGCTTGCAGTAAAACGTTTCTTTTGCTTTTGCATCGGAATTGGCTCCCTGGTTGTCTTTGGAGACTTCATGATCTGGGTATAACATCTGGGGGCTCGTCCGGGATCCCCCAAGACCCCTGAGGAGCCCTGACCCGTAGAGCTGGTAAGTGGTGTTTGTCTTGTCTATTGTGCTTATTTTGGGGGGTTGAAAGTCTGTGAATGGTGTGGTCGGCATAAAGTCAAGGCAGATGCGCTGGAGGCTGTTGGCCAGGAGAGCCGAGGAGATATCCCGGCCTCTTCCAATGGGAGAGTCCCTCCTCTGGATTGGGACGTGGAGTCCCAAGGACGCGGAGGAAACTCAATGTATGTTGTAGAGATAACTCCACCAGACTGGGACGTGGAATCCCTAGGGTGCGGTGTGGAGGAAGTGGTTCTTGTGCTCGGGCAGTTCCGAAGGTCACTCCTGCAGCACAGTCAGAGACCGTCGGATTACTTTCGGTTTTGTTTCTGCGGACCATCTGTCTTCTTTGTTCTCTTGTGTGCTGTGTGTTTTATTGGTGTCTTTTTCTGGTTGTGGTTGGCCCTAACAGGGTGACTGTGATTGCAATATGGGATAGGCTCAAACAACTCCTCTTTCTCTTTTCCTTGACCATTTCTCAGATTTCAAGTCCAGAGCACAGGACTTAGGACTTATGGTGAAGAAAGCTAAACTCATTACTTTTTGCAGCAGTGAGTGGCCAACTTTCAATGTTGGCTGGCCTCCCGAGGGAACCTTTCATCTTCCCATTATTTTCCAGGTTAAGCACATTGTCTACCATTCAAGGACCAGTCACCCCAACCAGGTTCCGCACATCACCACCTGGATGGACTTGGTGGTGGATCCCCCTCTTTGGCGGAAGGCTATTCTGCCTCCAGCAGATGATGTCTGCAACAGTGCAGTGGTTCTTTCAGTGCGCGAGAAGCCCCTCACTGAGAAATCCACCAAACCTACCAAACCCAACCCTCTGCACCACTTTACCCTGTGTTACAGGACAGCACAGATCAGGATTTCTTTTGTCCTCCTCTGTATTGTCTTCCTGCCCCTCCACAGGTTGACTCTCCACCTCCTGGAGAGGTGGCAGCAGCGGAGCCTGCTGCTGAAGCCGAGACTGCAGCCAGGCCTGGCACTGGAAGTCTGCCATACACAAGACAGCGGGCCCAGCGAGAGGTGAATCCTGACTCGACCGTCCTTCCCTTGAGGGCTGCGAGCCCCCCAGATGCGGATGGAGTACACGACTTTTACTATTGGCCTTTTTCCACTAGTGAATTGTATAATTGGAAAATGAGAATCCTAATTTTTCTGAGAAACCTAGTGCTTTAATTGATCTTTTAGATTCTGTTCTATTCACTCATCAGCCCACTTGGGATGATTGCCAGCAGCTTTTGCAGGTACTGTTCACCACAGAAGAAAGAGAGAGGATCCTGTCTGAAGCCCGAAAGTGAGTTGAGCAAAATGGGGTTGTGACTACCAATCCTGCTGTGATTGATGCTGTTTTCCCCCTTACCTGCCCTGATTGGGATTTTCAGAGGGGAGATGGTCAGGTGAGTCTGTAAGCCTACTGCCAGACTCTAATGAGGATTCTCCAAAAAGTGGCCTGCAAGCCGATTAATTTGGCTAAGGTAGGTAATGTACAGCAAAAAAAGAATGAGTCACCTGCTGCCTTTTTAGAAAGAATTATGGAAGCATTCTGTACTTATATCCCTATAGATCCTGAGGCAGAAAGTAGTAAAGCTGCTGTTATTATGGCTTTTGTTAACCAGTCTGCCCCTGATATAAGAAAGAAGCTGCAGAGAGTAGATAGATTGGCTGAAAAATCCTTGCAGGATTTGCTTGCAGTAGCCAAGAAGGTTTGTAATAACAGAGACACCAGAGGAAAAACAGACCCAAGCTCGAACCAAACAGACTCAAGATCTGGCTAAAATCCTGCTGGCCACCACTGCTGCTGAGCCAAAGGATTGGCAGGCTTGACTAAAGTGACTAACCACTGAAGGTGAGGAGAAACCCTGGGAGGGGGGATGCCCACGTGTACAGAGGGACCAGTGTACCTACTGCAAGGAGATAGCACACTGGGCCAGAGAATGTCCCAAATGGAGAGCTAACAAGCCCACTCCCCATGGCGAAGCCTGCATTTTAGAAATGGGGGAATTAAGTGATTATAGGGGTCAGGGTTCAGCACCTCTCCCTAAACCCAGGGTAACCCTCAAAGTGGAAGGGACACTGATAGATTTCCTTGTGTACACTGGTGCCTTGCATTTGGTGCTTTTAAGAGACCAAGGTAAACTAGATACAAGAAAATCTTGGGTCCAAGGGGCAACTGAGATGAAGCAATACTCATGGACTACTCAAAGAACAGTAGACCCGGGCACGGTCTGGGTATCCCATGCATTTATGGTTATCCCAGACTGCCCATACCTCTTACTTGGAAGAGATTTATTAACTAAAATTTGGGCCCATATATCCTTCAAACAGGATGGACCACAGGTCACAGATGGACAGGGGCGCCTAATACAAGTTCTGACTGTTCAGTTAGAAGATGAGTACGTGCTCCACCAAACACTGTACAGGGCCTCAGCTGATATGAATGACTGGCTCCACTCTTACCCATTAGCATGGGCTGAGACAGGAGGAATAGAATTAGCCCTTCATTGGCCTCCTGTCTTAGTAGAACTTAAGCCTGGAGCAGAACCCATAAAAGTAAAGCAATACCCCATGGCTGCAGAGGTGAAGAGGGGCATAATCCCACACATTAGACGCCTCCTTCAGGTGGGCATTTTGATCCCCTGCCAGTCAGCTTGGAATACCCCCCTGTTGCCTGTTAAGAAACTCCTTACAAATGACTATCGCCCAGTACAAGATTTACGAGAAGTAAATAAGTGGGTAATGGATATCTACCCCACAGTGCCCAACCTGTATACACTTCTCAGTGCCTTGGCCCTGACTCAAAAGTGGTACACAGTATTAGATCTAAAGGATTCCTTCTTCAGTTTGTCTCTTGCCCCACAAAGCCAGGCTATATTTGCTTTTGGGTGAAGCGATCCAGAGGAAGGCATCTGGATCAACTGACATGGACCCGCCTACTGCAAGGCTTTAAGAATTCCCCAACGATCTTTGATGAGGCTCTACATGCAGATTTAGGTGAGTTCCGCAAATCTCACCCCAGCTTGACCCTTCTCCAGTATATAGATGATATATTAATAGCAGCCACCACAGAGCAAGATTGACTGCAAGGAACATGAGATCTACTTGCTACCCTGGGAGACATGGGATACCGAGCACCAGCAAAGAAAGCCCAAATTTGTCAGCCAACTGTAAATTATTTAGGGTATGTACTTAAGGATGGCCAGAGATGGCTGAGTGAAGCCAGAAAGCACACTGTACTTGGAATTCCTGTTCCCACTACTCCCAAGCAAGTGCGGGAATTTTTAGGAATGGTTGGGTTCTTTAGACTATGTGTGCCAGGATTTGCTGAAATGGCTAAGCCTCTTTATGAGGCCACCAAAGAGGGACAGCCTTTCCAATGGACAGCAGAAAGAGATCAGGCATTTAAAGACCTTAAGACTGCCTTATTAACCTCCCCTGCGCTAAGCCTCCCTGATATCACCTTTCCATCTATTTGTGGATAAGCATAAAGGGGTGGAAAAGGGGGTATTAACCCAGACTTTGGGACCCTGGACTCGCACAGTAGCTTACCTGTTCAAAAGACTTAACCCAGTAGCCTCAGGATGGCCCCCTTGTTTACGTATTATAGCAGCCACTGCCCTCCTAGTTAAAGATGACAATAAACTCACCTTGGGGCAGGAACTGTTAATAACAACCCCTCACACCATTGAGGGAGTCTTGAAATAGCCCTCAGATTGGTGGATGAGCAATGCACGACTGACTCATTACCAAGGCCTTCTTCTGAATCCACCAAGGATTCAGTTCTTACCCAGTACAGCCCTGAATCCTGCCACTCTTTTATCCAACTCGGATGCAGAGGTGTTGCCACATCACTGCCAGGATATACTGGTGCAAGTCCACAGCCTCCACCAATCAGCCGCTGCCTGACGTGGAGAAAACCTGGTTCATGGACGGCAGCAGTTTCATGAAGATGAACACAGGTATGCAGGGGTGGCTGTGATTTTAGAAACTGAAACGTTGTGGGCTGAGCCCCTTCTGAGCGGTACTTCTGCCCAACGAGCAGAACTTATCACCCTTACCAAGGCCTTAGTACTGGGAGAAGGGAAGAAGGTCAACATTTATACGGACAGCTGTTATGTGTTTGCCACGGCCCATATCCATGGGGCCATCTATTGAGAGAGAAGATTGCTGACGGCAGAGGGAAAAATGATAAAGAACAAGCAAGAAATACCGGACCTCCTGACAGCCATCTGGTTGCTGAAAAAGCTAGCCATCATTCACTGTCCAGGCCACCAGAAAGGAAATTCCCCAGTGGCCAGGGGGAATCACTGAGCCAATGAAGCAGCCAAGGATGTGGCCCTCAGTATGACCCAGGAGCTAGCCCTCCACTTGCCTGATCCAGGAGTGCCAGTGTTACCTGGAAAACCCAACTATTCCCCTGAGGACCTGGCCTGGCTCTGCACCATTCCTCAAGCACATTGCCCAGCAAAATATAATGGCTGGTGGCACACTGCAGATGGCAGAACTATCCTCCCGGCACAGTTAGGAATGGAAGTGCTCCAACGTATGCACCAGGCCAACCACATGGGCAACAGAAAATTAAAAGACCTAGTCCACCATGCAAAAATTAAAATAGAGCACCTGGACACTAAAGTAGACCAAATCATCGGGGCCTGTCAGGCCTATCAGCTCACAAATGGCAGGGCAGGACCTGTTGGTCCGGGGATTCGCAAGCAAGGAGATAAGCCTGGTGCGTATTGGGAAGTGGATTTCACAGAAGTCAAACCAGGTTGGTATGGATATAAGTATCTTTTAGTTTTCATTGACACTTTTTCTGGGTGGGCTGAGACATTTCCAATGAAGCATGAAACTGCCGAGATAGTGGCGAAGAAACTGCTGGAAGACATCTTCCCCAGGTATGGATTACCTGCCCTGATTGGTTCAGACAACGGCTCTGCTTTTATGTCACAGGTAACACAGGGGGTGGCTATGGCTCTGGGAACCACCTGGAAATTACATTGTGCATATAGGCCCCAGAGTTCAGGTCAGGTAGAGAGAGTGAACAGAACCTTAAAAAAGACCTTGAATAAATTAACTCTTGAGTCTGGCAGAGACTGGGTGGCTCTCCTTCCTTTTGCCTTGTACTGGGTTAGGAATTCCCCTTATAAATTTGGGCTCACTCCCTATGAGATACTTTATGGGAGACCACCCCCCATCATTCCCAACACCCACATAGATTTAGTAACTGAGGCAGATGATGAAAATTTCCTCCTCTCCCTTTGGTGTTACCAGCAGGTACAGAAAGAGTGTTGGCGGTGCCTGTGGGCTACTTACGAGGCTGGTCCCGTACCTGAGCCCCACAAGTTCTGGCCTGGTGATTGGGTCTATGTATGAAGGCATCATCGAGAGACTTTGGAACCCCGGTGGAAGGGCCCATATGTCATGATCCTGGTGACACCCACTGCTCTCAAAGTAGACGGCATCGCCTCCTGGGTACATCACACCCATGTTAAACTCGCAGACCCATTCGCCATTCAAGAGGACTTCATTCCACAATGGAAAATCCAGTGGGCCAAAGGCAATCCTTTAAAACTCAAACTGAAGTGCTTCCCACCTACTCGATGCTGATATTGTTTGTATGTACCCCTTTGTGTGCCTTTCCATACTCTAGTCCTCATCAGCCATATAATGTCACCTGGCAAGTCTATGGGGGACCCAACCATGGGTTCAGAAACACCCTCATCTGGTTGGCAGACTTGACACTGTTAAATTCAACCTGGGGTATACATCCCCAAAACACTTGATATCCAGATTTGTATGTGGACCTAGATGAGATACTAGGTCTGACCCAGAATACTGGGAGTCCCCAACATAGCTTGTACTATGTATGCCCAGGCCACCGAGTGGATAAGTGTGGAGGAAAGGAGCATTATTTCTGTAAAAATTGGGGCTGTGTTTCCACAAGTCAAATCTGGTGGACACCACCAAACGCCCCAGACTTAATTGAGATGAAGAGAAGTCCCGGTCCCTGGTCAAATGTAGATGGTAGGGATAATTGTCATTGAACAGGAATCCTAGGGAACTGAGATTTTGTGACCCAGTGCGCACACAGTTCACTAGTCTGGGGAGGAATTGCTACACCACTTGGGAATTTGGGAAAATTTGGGGACTCCACCTATACAGTCCCATCCAGTGGGGACCATGGGCTTTTCACACCTTGAATGAAAAAGGTGGACTTATTAAGATAAAGGTAGACTATAACCCTGTTCCTGACAAGCCCATGCAAGTGGGGACAAACAGTATCTTTCCCCTTCTGGCCCGCCCCCAAGTACTTCCAAAGTATACAACCCAATCCCCAGTAGCCTCCTGATCACCTAATTCCAGTAAGATTCAGTTTGGGTATCTGGACCCCACTTGGGAGCTCCTCACAAGCACATATCAAGTGTTAAATCTGACCAGGCCGGATCTGACAACAGCCTGTTGGCTCTGTCTTAGTGTAAAACCCCCTTATTATGAAGCTGTTGCTATCCTCAGACAGTATTCAACTGGCGAAGCATCAGCCTGCCGGTGGCATCAGAACCACCCTAAACTCACTGTTCAAACAGTAGTAGGTAAGGGTATGTGTATCGGGACAGTACCTGTGTCTCACCAGCACCTATGTAATGTCACAGTTCCGTGGAGTGGAACCGGGTATTTGATACCTTCAAGCAATGCTTGGTGGGCCTGCTCAACGGGCCTGGCCCCCTGCATACATGCAGGGATTCTAGATCAGAATAATGATTACTGTGTCTTGGTACAGTTAATATAAAAAATAATCTACCGTGAAGAAAGTACTATACTTGAGAGATTTACAGGCACCTTGAGCCCAGCCCCATGCAGAAAGCAGGAGGTAATTACAGCTGTCACTATTGCAACCTTATTAGGGCTAGGAATAGCTGGGGCCAGGACTGGAGTATCCGCCTTAGTCCTCCAGGATAAGAACTATGGTGCCCTCTGGAATGCAATTGATCTGAATATTCAGCAATTAGTAAAATCTATTACTCTCCTTCAAGAATCCTTCCCTTCCCTTTCTGAGGTAGTCTTACAGAATTGGAGAGGACTGGACTTGCTGTTCCTTCAGCAAGGAGAGCTATGTGCCATGCTAGGGGAGGAATGTTGTTTCTACACTGATCATTCAGGTGTCGTAAAAGAATCAATGGCCCTTGTACGAGAAAGCCTGTGCCAATGCAAACTAGACAAAGAAAATAGTCAGAACTGGTATGAATCCCTGTTCAATTGGTCCCCCTGGTCAATGATGTTAATATCAGCATTGACTGGATCTCTGGCAATATTACTGTTACTCCTAACCATAGGCCCCTGTGTCATCAACAGGCTCATTACATTTGTGAGAGAACATGTAGGAGCTGTACAACTGTTGGTTCTTAAAGGCTAATACCGGCCCATAGCAGAGCAAGAAATGATGAAGATGCAAATGTTGGGGTAGGGCCCATAATTGGGCCCTTCAATTCACAAATAGAGGGGGGAATGAGAGAACCAGACTGACGCCATTTTAGGGGATCAGCCATTTTGTTGTAAAAGTTTAACTTTCCTGTAAACAGGCATTTCTTAAAAGTGATAAGTCACCGTAAGTCGCTGGTTTCCAATCAGAAACTGCCTTCTGGATTAGGCCATATGGCAGGCCCAATGGCAGCCAATCCAGAAGCAGTCCCTTTGTTTAAATTGTATGCACCCACTTTGCTGTGCTATACTATAAAATACCCCTGTTACAGAGCTCGGGGCTGCTGGCTTGGATCCATTGTTGCAGAGACCCTGGGATCCCAAGCTCGAGCTTGTAATAAAATGGTTCTTTTGCTTTTGCATCGGAATTGGCTCCCTGGTGGTCTTTGGGGACTTCGTGATCTGGGCATAACAAGGGAAGGCCACCTTGGGGAGCACCTGGAACTGTATTATTGGTCACATTAATAATAACTGTATTAATGACAGCATAATAAATGGAAATCTAGCAGATGGAAACAGCCAGACTTATGGTGAGGGTGTTTTGTCAATGGTGATGCGTTGATGGTGGCCTGGGTGCTCAGGATTTCCATAATAGCTCCCAGAAGAGTAATGTGTCCCAATTCATCTGAACATCTGGGACAGATTCTTCCCTCTGCTTTGTGGGGTTGAAGCCTCTCTTCTTCAGTTGGAGAGTTCCTGACCTGGGCAAGTTTCACTCAGTCATCCCAGGACTGATACTGAGCAAAGACAAAGTCTGAAATACCCTTTTTCACTCAGTGTCAGCCAGGGTTCGAAACACACGTTTTGCAAACACTTGAACTTCTGGGCTTTGCCATCTGTTCCCTCCTCCCTCCCTGCCTCCACTGTGCCAGGTCCCTCGCTTCACATTTTCCTTTCTGAAATACAGTCTTGTTTCACTGCCATGCCTCTGTGATTTACTGCGTGTGAGCCACACAGTGGAGCAAGTAAGACATTCTTCATTTTCATACCTGACACTTGAGGAGACATAAAAGTAAGTCTCTGAAGTCAGACTCAAGCACCTCTTGATTAAGAGTTAAATTGCACATATGATTTACTCAATTTGAGCTTAAGGAAACAAGGGACATTAAAGATAATGGGATTGGCAAACTCTCATTTCTGCTTCTCTCAAGTGCCTGAATACCTGAAGAACCAGTGTGGAGGTGAGGAAAAGTCTGAACTTGGGCATGGACTGGGGAGAAGTGGAAGATATCACTGAGGCTCACCTGTGTCTGCTTCAGGGAAATGTGAGTTGAGAAATTCTTCTCATGTCCACTTTGATAAACTGAAGTCTGCTGGCTAGAGGGTGAGATCAAAGATGTTGGAGGACAGGCAGTACAGATATCCAGAAAGAAATCAGAGTCCAGATTCAGGAATTCTGGTCTTGGCTTTGCCACTGATAAGCTGTGAGAATCTTAACAAGGACATAAATGGGCCTCAGCCTCTTGACCTAAAAAATGGGATACGGGGGCCTGGTGTAGTGGATCATGCCTGTAATCACAGAACTTTAGGAAGCTGAGGTTGGAGGATTGCTTGAGGCCAGGAGTTTGAGGTGCAGAGAGCTATGGTTGCACCACTGTACTCTAACCTGGGCTAGGCTATGGACCAAGACTCTATCATAAAGCAAGACCCTATTTCTTTCTTTTTTTTTTTTTTAATTTAATTTTTATTTTTTTTATTAAGACCTTATTTCTTAAAAAAAAAAAAAAGTAGATGGGACTACATGAAGACCCTTTTGACTATTTCTAGGAAAACTTATAAAAGAGTGAGAGGTGAGGAGGAAGAGGCAGTAAGTACTGAAATATTTTTGATAAATTCTACCATGAAAGGTAGTTGAGAATGGACCAAGATTTGGTGGAAGATGATGAAACATCTTTCTATGATTCCAGACAGAGGAATCAATTAAAGATACAAAAAGGTAGGAGATGATTATAGTAATTAATAAAGTCTCTGAATAGATAAAAGGGGAGGGAAAGTAGCACTCATTTGGCCTTTGATAGGAGTAGTGACAATTCATCCTCTGTAATTGAATGGGAGGCAGAGTACATGAATATGAATGTCAGGAGACAG
This sequence comes from Loris lydekkerianus, assembly GCA_963574355.1. NCBI lineage: Eukaryota > Metazoa > Chordata > Mammalia > Primates > Lorisidae > Loris > Loris lydekkerianus. The sequence goes on along the minus strand of CAUYPK010058067.1, from coordinate 4,888 downwards.
CTGGATTTGATAATCGGAGAAAGAAGTCCTTCTTATCTGATAGTTCCTGTATCCACAAAAAAGCACAAGGGGATGTTGTCAGCCCAAGTGGTGGGAGGTGTTTTGGAGGTTTGATAAGAAAGATGTAATGGCATCTTGGAAAGCAGGAAGGTGAAATTGCTAGGATAACAGGGCAGGATTGTTGGCCAGTGAGTGAGACCAATTAGCATACTTGTGGAGTTTCCTTCCCAGCAGTGTTCAGCTGCCTGAGTATCGGCACAAAGCAGGCGGATGGTTGGGTTTAGTGAGGGGGCCTGTCAGTTGGGTAGCTGGCAGTGAGAGACAGGCCCAAGAGGTGTTTATAAATGGATGCATGGAATCTAGACTGTGCAAAGTGGAAGTGAAAACTTGAAAAAGATGATAGATAATGAAAAAGTAGCAGAAGTAATAGATTGGAAATCTCCTAAGGTATCAAAAAATTGGTGGTATGGAGTTCTGGAGTAAGTGTGCTGGAAGGGAGTGGTCAGGAGAGCACATCTTGATGGGAAGTTGGACCCCTTCTTTCATGGTTGTTTTTCAGGTAGAAGATGGGTGCTTTGGAGTCAGAGAATACAGGTCCAGTCCTGTTGACTTGCAATCAGCCATTTTCTTTCCTTCTCCTCAATTTTATAATATTTACATTCTTTTAGTGGATAAGTAGGCAAGAGGATGGATCAGTGCAGCCCATTCTTACTATTGCAAACCAAGGTCAAATCACACACCCTATTCATCAGATCTAGCAATAGTACTTGCTATAGTGTATGTTGTTTTTAAGAGTTTTGTTTTTGTTGGGTTGTGTGGACACTCAGTGGATTTCTCTGTGTTCTTATGATTCTCTGGTCCATATCACTGAGTGATGAAGGGAGTGTCTTAGCTGTTGACAACCCAAGCCCAGTGTGGGGAGAAATGGACTCATCTAAAATACCCCAAGTGTTGGCACATCATCAACATAGGTAGATCCTAATATTTAAATACTGGCCCTGAGAGGAAGGTTGGTAGGGCACATAGGTTGTTTCCATTATACAGATGACATCCCAGTCCTGGGGAGGTGATACTTGCTTCCCTGTTCACTCAGTTGCTCCAGCAGGAAACCTGATGTCATCCTTGGTTCTCTCCCTTTCTTTCACCTCCTTCAACAAATCAGTCATTGTCTGGAATGAATAAATGTGTGAATGAATGAGTCATTGTTTTGAATAAAAAAAATGAGTGAACAAATGAGTGATTTAATTTCTATTCAGTTCAGCAGGCCTTGTTGAGTACCTACCTGGGGCCCCTTGGGTAGGAAAACTATTGTCTCAGTTCCTCTCATCAACATATCAAATGAGAACATAATTCACTTGAGTAATTATTTAAGAGCTAAATAAACAAGTCCCAGGATGAGCTTATACATTATGCCTTATAAACTTAGAAGTGCTTTAATTGCACTTATCTTGATGATGCATTGCAAATTATTTATTGCAAGAATTCATTGACCACACATCAGATGTTGTCTGAGGACATTTGGAGTCGATTATCCACGTATCTACTAGGGCTTCATATTCAAAATACCATGGATACATGTCCTAATTTCTAATTATTATATATTTATATATTAAAACATTATTGATATCAAAATGCATGATTAGCCAGTATAGGTTTAAGAACCTCACTTGATAACTGTGGACCACACTAATATAGGTAATTCATAAAATTGTAATCTAGAATTAAAAAAAAAAATAACAGCAACTATTCTTCTTAATAAAGTATCTCAAGAATGGAAGAAAAAGTATTCAATATACTCAGTACTATTATGAAACCAACTTATAATCACCCATATTTTCATATGAAAGATAAAACACAACTATAGCCCAGGATGAAGGAGGGAAGAGGAGGGGAAAGGAAGGGTGGTTGGAGGGAGGGAGGGTAAACGGTGGCACCACACCTATGGTGCATATTGCAAGGGTGCATGTCAAATTTATTAAGTGTAGAGCATAAGTATTTTAACACAATGATTAAGCAAGTGAGGTGAGGGCTATGTTAACCAGTTTGATATAAGCATTCCAAATTGTATGTAAAATCAGCACATTGTACCCCATAAATGCATCAATGTATACAGCTATAATATGATTTAATAAAAAAAAGGGAGAAAAAAAGAAAAAAAGCAGCAACTAAAAATTACGATTAACTAGGTGCAATATTATGGTCTCCCATGCACACATACACATAGAAGTACTTTCATCAGATTGTTGAGTTGCAGGGGATTGAATCACCACTCTGTGTTCATGCATACTATATTTTCCAGAAATGAGCGCTGCCAAAATTCTATCCCCCGAACTTTGTGACTGCCCTGACTAATAGAATGCGGCAGAAATGATACTGTGGGACTTCCAAGACTAGTCATAAAGGGTGACGTGGGTCTGGCTCTTTCTCTTAGGAGTCTACCCATGAGAATCTAACCACTATTTTATGAGGAATTCCAGGCAACAAGGAGAAGCCACATGTAAATGTTCCCACCAGAAGCCCCAGCGGAAGTCTCAGACCATTGCCCAGCATCTGTCACCAACATGTGAGTAAAGACTTCATGTCAGTCCAGCCTCCAGCCTCTAAACCACCCCAGCAGATTCTGAATGGAGCAGAAACAAGCAAATCATACTTTGTCCTGCCCAAATTATAGAGTTGTGAGCAAAATAAGGATTGTCATTGCTTTCAACCATTAAGTTTGGGGGTAATTTGCAACGCATGCATATTAGAAGTTTTGTGGTGTTGCCTTGGTTTGAATGGCAAACGAGTTTTTTAATAAAGTACTCAATTAGAATCCATAGAAAATGCCAATATTATGCACTAATTTTAGTTTATGACTTACTTGTGTGAACCATAAAAATTCTCTTCAGAGATTAGTACCCAGAAAGTAGACTTTCCATGTACATAATTATCTGGGTCTGTGAAATTCACATCTACTTTCCATTAAGAACTGCAAAAAGGACTTAAAACTTTTGAATCTGCTCACTATTCCTTGGGATAACCCTATGGGCCATGAATAGGCTGTGGATAGTTCGTTGAGAAACAACAATCATGGTTGAAAACTCTCAAATCAAAATCCTTCTTTGGCCTCTATTAAGATGTCCATTCATCAGTCTCCATAATCAGTCCCTTCACCACTTCCTATCATACTCATTTGTGTTTATCACAAAATAATCTCAAGTATACACAAAAAAGAAAAGCACTTAGAATAAGATTAGAACTCTTATGCAGGCGTTGCCTTGGTTCAGCAGATCAGCATTTAACCAATTTTATTGCACATCTGAGCTCACATCATAGAGACAGTTCAAGTTCACTGTGGACTCTTCTGACTCCATTTCCCTCTCTCTCCCACCCACTAGACTCAACTATTCCAAAGTTGGTGTGTTTCCTTCTTATCCATGTTTTTATGTTAGTGTTCATAAAACATGTTAGTACTGATTTTTGTGTTACACGTTTATTATAATAAACTACCCTTCATCCCATGTTAAGTTTTTGAGATTTTTGTGTAGCTTATATTTTAACCTCTGTATACCATTTCATTTTAGAATATATTTTAGTTAGTGCAGTTTTTCCCTTATTGGCAGGTGTTTAGATTATTTCTATTCTTGTGATACTTTACTAAGGAGAATGTTCCTCAACTCCATCCAGGTAAATACAACTCAATCCTATTCATCAGACAATCTGAATCCAGGATACTGTTCTTTTTACCAAGTCATGTTGGTTTCTATGAAAACAGATTATTTCTAATATCTCGTTTTAGTATATATGTTAATATATGAACATAATTGAATTTCTTTATGAGTAACTGCATGAGTTCCTCTGAAAATGCACTTAGGAGTGATGTTCATGTATTGTATTTATCACAAATCTTCAACTTTAGTGGATATTGCCAAAATAGCCATACTAGTTAACACTCTGCTAGCAGTTTTGGGAATTTCTGCTTCTCAGTTGTTGTACTTTCTTTCTTTTTTTTCAGATTGCTGGGTGTGAAGTTGTATAGCATTACTGTTTTCGTTTACTATTCTCTGATTGCTAACATGTCCAAGTGCTTTACTTTTTTAGTATTTACAGGCCACATGTTTTTTTCTTCTTTTGTGAATTACCTACACAATTGCTTACATTTTTCTATTGATTTTTCATCTATGTAATCTTGTTGACCATCTTTGGTATCTATCTGTATTGCTAATATCTCCATCTGCTTTGGCTGGTTAACTTTTGACTTTGTTTATGATAGCTTAGAAGGAAGTTGAAACATTAGTGAGGTCAAAGGAATCAAAGATTTTACTTATGATTTTACTTTTTGGGAATTAAGAAATCCTTTCCCACCCTAAAGACATAAAATTTTAAAAGAAAAAAAATTATTTCACTTTCTTTTTTTTTTTTTATTATAGATAAAAATATGCACCATAGATGTGGCCCAACCCATTACCCTCCCTCCACCCAGAACTCCCCCCTCCCTTCCCCTTCCTTGGTCCTTTCCCCATAGTCTTGTGGTATAGTTGGGTTATAGCCTTCATGTGAAAGCTATAGTTTAGCTTCATAGTAGGGCTGAGTACACTGGATACTTTTCTTCCATTCCTGAGATACTTTGCTAAGAAGAATATGTACCAGCTCCATCCATGTAAACATGAAAGAGGTAAAGTCTCCGTCTTTCATTAAGGCTGCATAGTATTCCATGGTATACATGTACCACAATTTGCTAGTCCATTCGTGGGTCGATGGGCACTTGGGTGTCTTCCATGACTCAGCAATTATGGCCTGCAATAAACATTCTGGTACAGATGTCTTTGTTATATTGTGACTTTTGATCTTCTGGGTATAAACGTAGAAGAGGAATTATAGGATCGAAAGGCAGGTCTATTTTTAGGTC
>CAUYPK010058062.1:0-25721 GCA_963574355.1 Loris lydekkerianus | reverse complement strand
AGTTTACAGTTTTTCTTTAGCAATAAATATTGAAAAGCATTTAACCTACTGATTTCTCAATTATTGTAATTGTTTTGGGTATATATTTTTATTTTTGAAATTTACCAGTGGCTGCTGCATTTTCCACCTTGGCTTATACTCGAGTCACTACTTTTTCCCAGTTTTTAGGGTAAAATTAAGAGGGTCGGTTTATACTCAAGTATATAGGTACAATTTGAAATACTTTCATCCAACTGGTTAACATAGCCTTCACCGCATTTTCTTAGTTATTGTGTTAAGACATTTATATTCTACACTTAGTAGATTTAACTTGTACCCTTGTAAAATGCACCATAGGTGTGGTCCCACCAATTACCCCCTCTCCACCCATCCTTCCCCCACCCCTCCCTCTCCTCATTCCCCTTCTTCCTAGGCTATAGTTGAGTTATAGCTTTCATATGAAAGTGTAGGTGCTTTTAATTGGTTTCATAGTAGGGCTAAGTACATTAGATACTTTTTCTTCCATTCTTGAGATAATTTGCTAAGAAGAGTATGTTTCAGCTCCATCCATGTAAATATGAAAGAGGTAAAGTCTCCATCTACAATCATTACACTTAGAGTATTTTCATCATCTCCAAAAGAAATCCTGACCTGAAACAATCCCAGCCCTGGCTCACACTTTCTGTGCAACCCTTAGGTAAGTTACTGAATCTTCCTTGTTTCTGTTCCTTAACTGGACTTTGTGAATAATAAAGACATTTATTCATTTGGTTTTTGTGAGAATGAAATAAAACAATGCCAATAAAATAAAACAAAGAAATTCCCACACATTTTATCTATCACATCCTTCTCCAAATCCCAATCCCTATCCTGTCCCTAGAAAAACATTAATCTACTTTCTGTCTATATAGATTTGCCTATTCTAGACATTTCACATAAACAGAATTATATAATATGTGGTATTTCATACCTAACTTCTTTCACTATAATGTTTCAAGGTTCATCTACACTGTAAACATAAATCAGTATTTCATTTTTATGGCCAAATAAAAGCCCACTATATGGATATGCACTACTTTTTATCAGTTGATGAACATTTATAATTTGTATTATTTCCACCTATTGGCTATTATGAATAATGCTAACAGGAACATGTGTATACAAATTTGTGGACATGTTGTTCTTTCAACTTTCCTGGGTATATAGCTAGGAGTGGCATTACTGGTTCAAATGGTAACTCTATGCTTTTCCTTTTGTTCTGTCTTTTTGAAATTGAGTTTCACTCAGTTGCCCAGGTTAGAGTGCTGTGAGGTTAGCCTAGCTCACAGCAACCTCAACCTCTTGGGTTCAAGTTATCCTCCTGCCTCAGCTTCCCTAGTAGCTGGGATTACAGGTGCCCACTACCATGCCTATTTTTAGTAGAGACAGGGTCTCTTGCTCAGAATGGTCTAGAAATTTTGAGCTCAGAGGATCCTCCCACCTTGGCCTCCCAGCATGCTGGGATTACAGGCATGAGCCACCATGCCTGGCTGGTAACTCTATGATTGACTTCTGAAGAACTTCCAGACTCCTTTCCAAATTGGTTGCACCAGTTTACATTCCTGTTAGTATAATAAGAATTTCATTTTCTCCACATTCTTTTTTTTTTTCTTCTTTTTTTTTAGTTTCAGGTTAATGTGAGTGTACAAACAACCAAGCCACAATATTTGAATTTGCAGTTGTGTCCCATACCCCAAAGGCATGCCAATACACCCCTACATTGTGCCCATTTAGTGGGAGCACATGAATCCCCTGCCTTCTCCCTCCCTTATTCCCTGTCCCCCCAAATTGAATTGAAATGAGTTTTTCTCCTATGTGAGTGTGAATTAGATCATTTACTGGCTTCATAGTAGTGTTGAATACATTGGATATTTGCCTTTCCATTTTTGTGATACTTTACTGAGAGGAATGTGTTTCAACTCCATTCGGGTTAATACAAAAGATATGAAGTCACCATATTTTCTACGGCTGAATAGTATTCCATAGTATACATATACAAATTTGTTAATCCATTCCTAAGTTGACAGGCACTTAGGTTGTTTCCTCATCTTGGTGATTGTAAATTGAGCTATGATAAACAATCTAATGTAATGTCCTTACGATAGAATGATTTTTTTTCTTCTGGGTAGATGCCTAGTAGTGGGATTGCAGAGTCAAATGGGAGATCTAATTTGAGTTCTTTGAGGATTCTCCATACTTCTTTCTAAAGAGGCTGCATTTTCTCCACATCCTTGGCAGCACTTGTTATTATTAGTCTCATCATAGCCACCCAAGTTATGAACTGTTATCTCATTTTGGGTTTAACTAGCATTTCTTTTATGACTAATGATGTTAAGCATCCTTTTATGCACTTATTGACCATTTGTTTATTTTCTTTGGAATCATGTTTTTCAAATCCTTTGACCATTTTTAATTGGGTTGTCTTTTATTATTGAATTATAATGTTCTTTCTGTATTCAAGATACAAGTCCCTTATCAGATACATGACTTGCAAACATTTTCTCACATTTTGTAAGTTGTCTTCACTTTCTTGAATTCTTTGACCCTTGATTCACAAAAGTATTTAATTATAATGAAGTCCAATTTATATATTTTTTCTATTGTTGCTTGTATCTTCAGTGTCAAATCAAAGAATTAATCCACTCCCAAATTCAAGGCCATAAAACAAAACTCTCTGGTTTCTTCTAAAGATTTTGTAGTTTTTGCTCTTAAATTTCTATCTTTGATTCATTTTGAGTTAATTTTTGTATATGATGTGAAGTAGAACTCCGACTTTTCTTTTGCATGTAGATATCCAGTTGTCTCAGCACCATTTATTGAAGAAACTATACTTTCTCCTCATTGAATGGTCTTGGCAATCTCGTCAAAAAAGAATGGATCATAAATGGAAGGTTTATTTCTGGAGTCACAGTTCTATTTCACTGATTTATATGTCTATCCTTATGCTTGTATGCTTATAACACAGCTTTGATTATTGTAGGTTTATAGTGAGTTTTAAAATTTGAAAGTGTGAGTCCTATACTTTGTTCTTATTTTTCAAGATTGTTTTTAGCTATTCTGGGTGCCTTGCAGTTCCATATAAATTTTAAGATCTGCATGTCAATTTCTATAAGGAAGCCAAGTGGGATTCTGATAGGGCAAAGCTTCTTATTTAATTGGTGATTCTAAAAGGTATACTGAACAATTACTGTGGATAGGGGACCCATGCCAGGTACTGGGGACACAGCATTAAACACAACACAGCATCTATCTTTGGATAATTTACAGTCCAGCAGTAACTCAAAGGTATTTAGAGGAAACCTAACTAGGACCAGACACATTATTAGGGTCCAATTTAACCTAACACGTGGCTCTAACTTGGTTGCTGCTTAGTTCTTTCCCCAGAGTCAACAAGGGAAGTAAGGAATCACATTGGATGGACTGAACAGCAGGCATTTTACAAACAGGGACCACCAGGTTTGAGAGAAAAAAAAGAGTCTTGGTTAGTACTCACATCACATAAAACACACCAAATTTAAATCCACAGATATTTATTTAGTACTTCCTGGGCCTTCAGTTTTACACTAGAGGCTTTAAGTGGAAATGAAGGAGGAAAAGCAGAAAGAGAACGAGAGGGAAAGAAAAAGAGATTGGAAAGAAAGCACTGAAGGAAGAAAATTAATTTTGAGCTTCTGCTATGCACCAGACACTGTGCTATGTGCATTCAGACACCTCATCTTATTTTAATGAAATGCAAGAGGGGCTTCCTGTCCCTAGAAAGCCCATCTATATTCTAGTTGGGAAGACAAGCACAAAACAACCACAGAATGATACATGCTAATTATTAAGAAGTCATATGAAATTATCTGGTCCAGATATAAGTTTAAGAGATCAGAGAAGGAAAAGGCCAATACACACTAGAAGGGAAGAGAAAGGCAGAGGGCCAGCTGCTTTGGTTATCTGAATTCACTTTTGACAAGGTGTAGGCTTTTTTTTTTTTAAGGTGTAGGCTTTCAAGTGGCAGAGAAGTAGGGCTTCCAGCAAGTGGAGGCAGGAACAAGCATGAGTTCTAATAGTTACTATAAACTAAGAATGATCTCACATTAAACTATCTTCACGCAGCCAGACTTTATTGGGAATAAAGACAATGTTTTGTACTCTTTACTGCTTTTACTCTTTATCTTTAATGTTCTTACTCTTTGCCTGCTTCACAACTCAATTGCTTCAGAACTTGGATAGGGAGAGGGTGCTATTTATTCTCCCCCTCAAAATCTCAACTCCTAAACTGCTCGGGCTCCTGCACTCTGAAAATAACAGCCAAATTATAGGGCTCTCTCTTTTGAATCCATAAGTGAGGCTCGGGGGCAGAGAAAACCTGAAGATACCCAGTCCACATTTCCTGAGAGCCCAAGCTACAGTCAACTCAGGGAATGCAAGTAAGTCTGATTAATAAGGTATTCCCCTAAATCCTCTTTAGCCTACGCTTTAGTGAGGCAACATGGTGTAGTATTTTAAGAGCATGAACTCTGGAGCCAGGTCGTCTGAGTTTCAATGCCAGCTCATTATTAGCTGTGTGATGTTGAGCAAGTTATTTTATCTCTTGTTTCCTCAGTTTCTCCTTCTGTAAAATTAAATGGATTTGTTATAAAGTTAAATGTGCCAAGTATAGCAAGTACTGTGTCAGTGGATTTTTTTTTTTTTTTTTTTTTTTTGTTGTTGTTGTTTAACGGCTCTTGCTCTCTGACAGGATTAATGACTGTAGTGAAAGAAGGAGAGCTTAGGCCAGATGAGTAATCAGTACTCACCACAGGAATATGTTCAAGTCTGTAATGAATGAGTGGGCTCATTACTCCTCACCACTTACACAGTAGATCTACACAGTCTATTCTTTACTTAAATGGAATCTAGGATCCAGAATCTATCCTCAAACCTTGATCAGTTGGTACCTGAGGAGAACAATTTTTAAACTAAATTGCAGTTTGAACAAATACTCTTATGATTTTCAAAAAATGTTATTTTGTTTGTTAAAAAAGAGTGTACCCTTTATATTTAAGGTAACAAACAGCATTTATCATGCAACTACCTGGTATTCATTTTTAATTCATACATGTCCTTTCCCTCTTGTAACTTTGCATGGTACAGAAAAACTCAGAACTTTCAAATTGCACTGCCTTTGATTAAAATTAAGTCAAACAATGCATGTATACATATGTGTGTGTGTGTGTGTGTGTGTGTGTATCTTCCAATGCAGATTAACTGGGTTTTATTTACCTTCAATGCATTCTTGCTTTTGGAAAACACTTTGAGATAAGGGTTTTTGAAGGTTGCATGGATGTCATCAAGTTTCTAAACAGAGCTAATTTTAGTAATAGCCAACAATTCTTGAGTGCTTACTATATGCCCAGCTCAGTGCTACATGCATATTTCATTTGATCCTCACAACAACCCCTTGAGATGGATACCATTATGTTCTCCACTTGACATGTGGAAACTGAAGCATAAAGAGATTAAGTGTATTTCTCAAGGTCACAGAGCTAGCAAGCAACAGAGCTGAGATTGAAACCCAGCCTCTCCCTACACTGCTCTCTGAACAATGTTCTTCTCTTACATTTGGGTGGGCCCAGCTTTGTGTCCTCTAGCCCTTTGCAAGGCACGAATGGTACAAGAGACAGAAAAAGGATTTTGCTAAGCACAGAGGGTAAGGTTAGCTTAATTCATCTCCCTGTTAAGGAGAGGGAAGAGAATCAAGGCTGGACATAACTTATTCAGCTCATTCAGCTCTGGCTATTGTCTGCTGTGCACATCCTTCCATATCCCTCTTACTCTCTATAATCCCCTAGCACCAGAGAGTACTGTGCATTCAGTAAGAATTTACTAAATGCTCATGTCTAGCCTGGCTGCTAAGTAAAAAGTGGCGAAGAGTTCATTGTTCATTCTATGCAGAGAGTCTGGGCCCAAATGAAGGCAAGATCAGCAAGTGGGTTAGAGTTGGTTGCATTTAGGGACCTGGACTTTGGAATAAAGGAAACTTTAGTTTGTATACTGGCCCTGCCACTTCCTGACTGTGAATTGGGGCACATTACTTAACTTCTCTTTACCTCAGTTTGCTCATTCATGAAATGGAGATGATAACAAAACTTTTGTAGTGCTGCTGTGAGAATTCAATAATGATTTGCATGTAAATCACTTAGAACAGTCTATAGGAGCCCATTTCTTATCACTCATTTTATCTAATGAAATGGCCACAGGTTTTCCTTGGAAGCTTGAAAGCTAGGTCAGGTGAGCTGTCTGGCTGCCTTGATGTAGGCGCAGCATAGAAGCGGGGCACAGGAATTTGATGGAAGCACAGATGCTCTGGCCACCATCTGACCAGAAGTAAGTGTTCCCGAGCTCTACTCTTCACCAATGACCAGAACAGCCAGAAAGGGCCTGCAGGCTCTGCACAGATACAGACCTTAGGCTCCCACTGCTTCCAGAGGATAAGAGCAAAATCTCAACTCTTTTTTTTTTTGCAGTTTTTTGGCCAGGACTGGATTAGAACCCACCACCCTCGGCACATGGGGCCAGCGCCCTACTGCTTGAGCTACAGGCACCGCCCAAAATTTCAACTCTTGAGATACCTCTTTCCACTAGTAATGCCAGTAATTGCTCAGTGCCCAGGTGAGCTCCATGAAGCAAGCTCCATAGTCAGGCTCAGCTTTTATACTGTGATTCCAGTACTTTCTCAGGCATCAGCCCCCTAAGGCTGTCAAAAACTATTCCTGCCTCACTGCATTTAAACTGCCTACTCCCAGCAGAACTGCCACTGAGGGGGCAGCTATCATCTCCAGTCTTGTCCTGATGACTCCCACAGTACCCAGCTGCACAGGAATGGCTGCACTCTAAGCAGCAGGAGTAGGTGGTCATCACCTCAGCTGGTCCGTGGCATCTATTCCTTTTGCAGCTCCTTAAAGTTATTTTCACAACACTTCATCATTGATAGAGTTTCTAACCCAAATCGGTAAATCAGTGGTCAGCCACAGTTTTTCATTGTGCCTACCGGTATCAGGTTAACCCAAGCAAGAGCCCCTGCCCTAAAGTCCATACTTTGGAGGACCTCACTCAGGCTCTCCTCTGTCTACACCTGTCCCCACAAAGTGGGCCACGGGGCTAAAGGGACATGCCTTAGCTGAGGGGACAGACCCTCAGCTTCTAGACCAAAGTACAGAAAAATGAACTTCAGAAATTTCTGCGCAAACAGCACGAAGCCTGCTGGGGGTGTATGTGTGGAGGGAGTGTTGCAGGCCTCTTCCTCAGGGCTATCCTTCCAGTGACAGACAGTGCCACAAGTGTGCCTCCCCTAGCCTGCTGGGTAATCAAAGGCCAGCTGTTTGGGATGCGGAGTGCTAGATGGAGCTTAAACATGCAGGCTGCAAGCCACGTTCATGTCCAGAAGGCCTCTGTGGTGTTGAGAGAGAGGCCCAGGTGGGGAGCTGAGGTGGCATCGGGTGAGCAGGCCAGATGCCTCCATTTGTCACTCTTCTCAGTGCCCTGCAAATCATAGCCAATCTTAGACAGAAGCCTGCACATTGATGCTGCTTTGTTCTTATGAATTACATGGAAAGGCAGAGAGCAGTAGCCCCAAGACCTAACCTTCACAACAAAACAGAGCAGGGGGCTCCCTAAGTGAAATTCTGTTTTTGGTAGGAAAAAGTAATTACAGAGAAATTCACCATGATGGTGAGAATTTTCAGAACAGGCCTAATTTCCAACCATCTATATCCTATATTAGATATGTGTGTATCCATATGTTCCAGTTTAAGACTCAGTAAAACCCTTATGTCCACAGCTAGTTCTCTAAGTAGGTTATCTTCCTAGTACCTTTATTCTGTGACTATCCCTGGGCAAGTGTACTTTGAGGATGAACTCTAAGCCCCCTCCCAGTAAGAAGGCTCCTAGCAGCTCCCAGTGTTATGATGAGTGTCTTAACCCACAGGACTCTCTTCTCTCTTTCACACACAGTCCAAGCACTTCCCTGCCCTTCATTCAACATTCAACACTTGGTTCCAACAAGGAAGACACTGCCACTCACTAGCTCCAGATCCCAACACCCTGGTGCTCACCCCCTTTGGGGAATGTGATTAGCACTCAACACTGACTATTAACTTTCACTGTGGGGTTGTTGAAAGCAATAACCAGGGATTTTCCAGGAAAAATCTTGAAAGCATAAAAGTCCCATAATGCCAACCACTTAAACTTGATCAGAGAAAATTTAAATCACTAAAAACTGATGGTCTCTGGTAAAACAAGACCCCATCCAAAAGTCTGGGCACTGCTAATGCTGTCTGCAGCGGCATATTCGGCTTCAAGTACATTTGAAAAGGCAATTGTTTGCACCATGAGCAGCTACCGTATGTCCGATGCACCACACTTCCGAATAATAAGAAAATCACTCATCTGTTTCTGTTCTGAAAAGGCTGACTTGTCTGTGAGCCGCCTGGCCAGCGGAAGCCTCAGGGATCCCAGAGAGGAGCAGTAGTTTCCTGATTGGCATTTCATCTGAGTACTAGGGACAGCCACTGAGGAGAAGATGCCGGATTTTACCTCCACGGGTGGGTCAGTAAAAGTCTCTCAAGGTTGAGGCTTTTATAAAACTGTTTCTTGTCCTCATGTCTTCTGCCCCTTGGCCTGTGACTCACTGAAGTTTGCCTTGTGGGATGCAATCCTGGGCTTTCTACTTCAGGACCAGCCTCCTTTGAACAACTCCCCTATATACAGGCCAGAGTGAGGGCGGGAAGTTATTTCATGAGTGAGGTAGTCATGACTACCAGCTCACCTCCCAAGCCCCCATCTCTGCTCCCATTCTACGGCCCTTAAATCTGCAGCAGCCCTAAACAGCATAAATTAAGACAAATTTGCTTCTCCTCTTGCCATCGCTCTTTTAGTACCTAACATGAGGTTACAACTTGAGGGTTGTAACATGAGGGTGCCTTTCAGTGGCACTCTCTTGCCTGTCCTCTTTGTGAGTTTTCCAAGTCTGGATTCTCTTCTTCCTTAAAATGCTCATTGCCGGGTGGCGCCTGTGGCTCAAAGGAATAGAGCACCAGCTCCATATACTGGAGGTGGTGGGTTCAAACCCGGCCCCGGCCAAAAAAAACTGCAAAAAAAACCCCCAAAAACAAAAAAATATGCTCATTGTCCTCACTTCTCAATGCTCCATACTGATCTCTTCTCCTGTCCTCCTACATCAGTGGTTCTTAACCTTCCTAATGCTGTGGCCCTTTATTAATACAGTTCCTGTGGGTCGTGACCCACAGGTTGAGAACCGCTGTCCTACATGAAAAGAACAAATAAACCAATGCTTACAACAATCAGTTATGAACAGAGGAAAATAAATTAATACTCTTCCTCCAAGGGTCATACCTGCAATTTAATAGGGTCTTTTGATAACTTCAGGGAGAAAAATGATTAAACATTTACTTAAAGCATTTAGAACTATGCCATCTGATATGGTAACAACTCAATGCTACCTGTGATTAATTTAATTTAGTTTAGGATGTAATAAAAAATGAAATAAATACAGTTAAAAATTCAGTTTTGCAAGTGCTCAATAGCCACATGTGCCTAGTGGCTACTATATTGGACAGTATAGATATAGAACATTTCTGTCATTGCAGAAATTTTGTTGGACAGCATTGCTCTGCTAACGGTGGGACTTATAGGCCTTGTGGCAGGCTGGTAAGGCAGGTAGGAGATATGTAGGGAGCAAAAGGACCATTCTGAACTCTTTGTGAGAGAGATACCTTTTGCTTGTACAGAGTGTTCTTATTGCTGCTGCTGCTGCCTAAAGAGACTCAGCCTTTGCCAAAAAGTCATTTTATGCCCCACACAAGCAAACTGCAGATGCCTGGCCCTTGCTTTTAGAGACAGAGAAAACTTAAACTGAGTTCCTCCTTTAGGATCATGAAAAATTATAAAGCCATTAACTTGGTCCTGCACTGCAGGTTACAAAAACCATGAAATATAGTCCTTGCAAAGCTCAAAGAGAAAACTAGAAATCCCAAGAATTCTGCTGGCATCAGGAGTCACCAGGATCTCTGCAGTCACAGATAGACTAGCTAACATTAAACCTATCACCTTGGCCTTTGAGATCCTTTGCCTCTATCACAGATTTGGGGGTCAGCCACTAAAATTTATTTACTTAAGTGGGAAAATAGTTATGGACATTTAAGAAAGATTTCCAACCAAAAGGATTTAAATCAATAGGGTGTCCTAGTCAACCCTTGGTTAATTAACTAGAAGATTAAGCTCAGCAGACTGCCCCATTCTGGATAATCAAGGTTTTACTGTAAGCAGAGTGCAACCAAAAGGTTAACATCATTTCAAGTTTCACTATTTCAGTAATTGATTCAGGGACCTCTTACAAATCTCCAAATTAATGTTATTTCCATTAGTTCCGGTGAGAGAGCAAACTGTAGTAATAATTGCTAAAATTTATGCTTACTATGTTTCAGATACTATTGTAAGTACTTAGTGTCTATTCATTCATTTAATCTTCACAATGATTCAATGAGATATGTACTATTATCATCCTTCTTTTACAGATGAAAGAAATGAAGCGCACAGAGATTAAGTAACTTGCCTACAATCACATAAACAGAAAATGACAGAGATTGGATTGAAGCCTAGGTGATCTGGTATCAGAGCCCATGCTCTTATTTTATTTTATTTTTTAGAGCCTGTGCTCTAAGCATTATACTTAACTGCCTTGCAACTGTAGGTGAGAGTGAATAAGTCACAGAAACTCTTTGTGGACTGGCCCTATCTCCAGCTAGCACAGTGCTGTGGTGAACAGTAGATTCAAACTGAATATTTGGTGAATGACTAGAATAATAGCTAAAATCTACTAAGCACTCCCTGTCTCATTTAATTCTCAAGGAATACTAATGCTAGTATTATAATTCTGTTATCACCCCAGTTTTTGCATATGAGGAAATTGAGATACAGGGTAAGAAATTAAATCATTTGCCCAACATCACAGAGCTCCAGAATGATGGAGAAAGGATTTGAACCCAAATCAAGATCCACTCTTGAGTGAATGAGTGAGCTCTTGCAAAATGTATAATCTGCTCTATTGTGTGCTTAATTATTTGCTATGGCAGCTTTGAGCTATAGTTGCTTCCTCCTCAGTCTTATCTCATCAAGGTAGCTATAAGCTCCTTGAAGCAGGGACCATGCTTGACTGCTCTTTCCCCTAAGCTCTTAGCCCAGTGCTGAGTATGGAATTAGTGTTCAATAAGCACTTGCTAATTGATTCAGTACCCTACTGAGGAGGGGCTTTTTCAGTCCAAAGCCTGCTGACTGGTTTCCTGTCTTCCCTTCTGGCCTGATGAGGCATCTCTGGCTCCATTTGAGGGTGGGGTGAAGAGGAGGCCAGAAATAGGCACTAGAGGGACCACCTGAGGAGCCTTGCCTCCCAGGAGGAAGTGGGGAGTGGTTTGTCCTAGCACGGAGAATTATTTTATTAGTGGTATTGTTTGGAATTGCTGAGGCATCATGACAATAAAAATCAGGCTAACTTAGACTTGGTTTTATTATTGTTTTTTTAATACTCTGCAGTATACTTCCTTATTGCCCATACCTGGGCAGACCATGCCCACCATCCTCTTTCCAACCATAGGATGTTGCTGTGGCTTCCTACCAGAGTAGGAAGTATTACTGCAGCCATTCTAATCAAGCACCAGGCTTGGAACTCTAAGACTAGGATTAGAGTGTCAGTTCAGTCATTAACTAACTGCCCTTGGGCAAGTCACTGAACTTATTAGTGTTCTAATAAAATGGAGGCACTATTGCTTGTTCACACAATTGGTGCAAAGTGCAGAATAAAATGATGACATAGATATGCTACATAAAGTAAAGTGATACTTGTTACTTTTGTTCTGCACTAAATTAGTGGTCACTATTTTTGCTCACTTACTCATTAGCTTTTCTTTTGCAAATTCATGGAATTAGTTGTTTGTTTTAATAAAAGCTTGAAGTAAAGCAAAGCAAATCCCTGGTTCAAGCTGGTGAAGATTTAATCCCTAATAAGAGAAACACAGAGCCATTATTAGCCAGGCATTGTGGCAGGCGCCTGTAGTCCCAGTTACTTGGGAGGCTGAGGTAAGAGAATCACTTAAGCCCGAGAGTTTGAGGTTGCTGTGAGCTGTGATGCCACAGCACTCGACCTAGGTCAACAGCTTGAGACTCTGTCTCAAAGAAAAAAACAAAACAAAACAAAACAAAACAGAGCCATTAGTGGAGAATGTTACCAAATATCAGCTGTCACCACCTCTCTCCATTGTAGTTAAAGAGAGTCACCACCACCGCTGAGGAACTTTAGACCCCAGAGTAGACTAACAATAGAGGTATGTAGAAGGAAACCATGCCCAGCCAGAGGCCCCCTGACTTGTCTCAGCCATCACAGTCCAGCATGCAGCAGCCAGAACTGAATCAGATTTTATAAAAATAATAACAGCAACAGCAGGAAGTTCAAAGGAAGTGAAGAAGAATGCAAGGGTATGGTTCCCCTGGACATTCCTTCACAAACATACAGATTAGTGCAAGAGTTTCAGTCACCTTCATGTGTATCTTCCATGACAGTTGATAGTGCTGCTCTGTTAATTCCAAAGAAAAAAGTTCAATGTACTGTCATACTAGAAAACATTCCCAAGGCTTACTGTCATCAACTAATGCAGACAGTGCATCAAAAGGCCTTTGTTTAGCAGGGAATCTAGAGTCTTCAATGAAAACTGACATCTCAAAATTTAATTTAGCTCCACAAATGGGTGAGGGTTCATCAGAAAGCTTTGTTTCAACCGTACATAGCATAGATGATTGCCTCAGAGGAAGGCCCCAGGCAAAACTCCGCTATTAACAATTAATAGAATATTCAGGCCAAGGAGACCTTTGAACTCGCTGAGTCCAGCCTTGTCAAATCATGGAAGACGAAAAATGAGGCCCAGAGGGCAAGAGCGTGGCACATGCCTGTAAGGCTATCACCCAGGGCTGTGGGAGGCCAAGGCCAGGGGTGGTATGAGGTGGGGATTGAGGGGGGGTAGAGGGTGGAGGGATGTTAGATTGCTTGAGCTCAGGAGTTCAAGACCAGCTTGAGCAAGAATGAGATCCTGTCTCTACTGAAAATGAAAAAACTGAGGCAAGAGGATTGCTTGAGCCCAAGAGTTCGAAGTTCCTGTGGGCTATGACACCATGGCACTCTACATATGGCACAGAGTAAAATGGTCTCAAAAAAAAAAAAAAAAAAAAAAAAAAAAATGAGGCCCAGAGAGGTTAACTGATGAATCCAAAGTCAGCCATTGGTGGGACCAGAGGCTAGGTCTTCTGATATTCAAGCAAATGTTCTTTTACTAAAACACAGCCCTCTTATTTTGTCTTCTGAATTCTCTGGCAAAGCTATTACTTTGCTGGTCAGACCCTCATATCTATACCCTCTCTCACTCCCCCACATTCATATATAGATAATTTTTAATTATATGCTTGACCAATGTTTTCCTTTTAGACAAGGTTCTCATTGTACCAAATTTATTCCCAGTTTCTCCCACTATCAAAATTAAAAACTCATTTTAATATTCATTTCAGTAGGTAATAATTTAGAAGGTAAATATGCTGCCTGTAAAAAGAAAGTCAAAGATACTCAGATTGTTCATTTTTCATTCTGTGGATGATCCCTGACAGATACCACATAATTCATAGTGCTTCAAAATAGGGATTCCGTGTATTTTACAGACTGCCTGCTGGTTATAAGAGGTGATACCGTGGTTCAATATTCCTTTTGGTTGCACACAGTTAATCTTTCTCTGAAGCTGTATTTGTATATTAAAGAAGTAAGATAATGCTAGTTGTAGGGATTTTTTTTACTGTATAAAGAAAGTCTCATAATTACATCATTTTGTTTCTGTTTCCTGGGAACTCAACACTGAACAACTCTGTGAAAGTAGGTTGATCTCTATTTGACAATGAATGAAAACATAATTGCATTCATCTAAACTGAGGGTCATCCCCACTTAGAATGCATATCAGATTTCTGGAGTTATTTTCAAACCATAGATGAGTTCTCCTGCTGTGCGATAATCATGGTCTTCAAAACCCACTTAAATAGTATAGAAGCAGAAAAAAAGGTTGATCATTACCAATATAATACTTTATATTTTCCAAACCACTTTTTAATGAGCATTTACTCATTTTAATATACAATTCTAATTTTTCATATGCATATAGCTCACTTAAATCTCAGATATACCCTATGACGTAGGTATTACTATTTTCCTCATTTTACTGATGAAGAAACAGAGACATTGAAAAGTAAAGTCATAAAGGTAGTGTCTGAGTCATGATTCAAGGTGGGCCAAAATCAGGTCCCTCTTGACCTCACCCCCAACCCTCCAGTCCTAGTCTCCTCCCTAGAGGTAACCTTGGTTACATTTGATGTGTAGCCTTCCAGAACTCATTTTATGCACTTATAGACATAAACACCTACTCATAGGAAATAAATATTTTTGTATTTTTTCCCCACACTGCTTCTTGAAGAAGTCTAAGTTAAACGCTATTAAAAACAATCCACTGGGAGGCCAAGGTGGGTGGATTTCCTGACCTTAGGAGTTTGAGACCAGCCTGAGCAAGAGCGAGAGACCCCATCTCTAAAAATAGTTGGGCATTGTGGTGAGGGGCTATAGTCCCAGCTCCTGGGGAAGCTGAGGCAAGAGGATTGCTTAAACCCAAGACTTTGAGGTTGCTGTGAGTTATGACCCCATGGCACTCTACTGAGGGTGACAAAGTGAGACTCTGTCTCAAAACAAACAAACAAACAAACAAACAAATAAACAAAAAAAACCTCCAATGATCCAGAAACCTATTTTGGATATCAGCTTTCTCCCATGGAGTATGTTGAGACCCTTAAGAGTTTGAGGCTCCATGATTTACAAAAGATCTGGGCTGAACCTGGAGCTAAAGAACACCGCACTAGCAGTATCTCTTCTCAGCCATGGCTGTACATTAGAATCACCTGAGGAGCTTTAAAACGTGCTAATGCTCAAGTAAAACCCTAGGCCAACTGAGTCACAATCACAGCAGACAGAGTCCAACATCAATATTTCTTCAAGGCTCCCCCAGTGACCCTGACAGGCAGCCGGAGCTGAGAACTACTGGTCTACGGTGGAAGTTGGCAAATGATAACCCTTGAACCAAATCTAGCTAGCCACCTGTTTTTGTACAAACCACAATGTTAAGAATGGTTTTTATATTTTTAATTGGTTGGAAAAATATCAAAAGAATAATAATTCATAGCCATAAAATATATGAAATTCAAATTTCAGTGCCTATAAATAAAGTTTTATTGGAACATAGCCATGTCCACTCATTTACATGTTATCTGTGAGGTTGCTTTCAGGCTACTATGGCAGAGCAGAATAACAGCAACAGAGACCATATGGTCTGCAAATTCTAAAATACTTATTTGGTAGACAAAAATTTGCTGACCCTTGGTCAAAGTCATCTTCTTTCTAAAAGATCCAGTTTCATAGTTCCTATAATCTTGATAGGAACAGGTACATAATTATCTTTTATATTAACCTGGATGGAGTTGAAACATATTCTTCCTAGTAAAGCATCACAAGAATGGAGAAGCAAGAATCCAATGGACTCAATTCTGATATAAGGACAATTGATGCTAGTACATAGCAGTAGGTGGGGGAATGGGAGAGTGGAAAGAGGAAAGGAGAGAGGGTGTGTGGGGGGGCACAGTGTGTGACACCTCTTGGGGGTGGGACATAATTATAAGAGGGACTTTACCTAAAAAATGCAAGCAGTGTAATCTGGTTCTTTGTACCAGGTTCAACGGGGGTTCAATGAATCATTAACAATAACAAAAAATAATAAAAATAAAAGAACACCCCCCCCCCCGAACAAAAAACAGGTACATCACTAAGTGAGAGATTCTGACTTGAACCATGGCCTTCCTTGGGATTACTCTATGACTTAACAGACCTGTCAGCAATTTTTTAAATGGGTTTGAATTTTTTCTAAGGAAAGTGTTTAAGAGTAATTTCTTCACAATTTTCTCCATGCCAATAGCAACTCTAACTGCATAGATAGAAGATAGGATGTATTTAGGGGTGTGTCAAAAGTGAACAGCAACTGGGATGGGATATTAAAATAAAATCATACCAAATTCAAGTTATTAATATCTGCTCTTTGAAAACAGAAAGACCTCAAAGCCTGAGCATCAGCATAAGTGTCACAAAATTTCCTCCTCAGGGCAAAGGGAATGATCAATTGCAATCCCAGGAGTGTTATGAGGACCCAGTTAGGTTATGAATGGGAAACTGCCTAGAAAAAGGGTAAAATATGTTAATAAATACTATCTGTTTAAAGATTCATTTCCTTTAATTAAAAAAGCTTAACAAATCAAGAAATAAAAGGAAGCATAGAGAAAATAGAGACTATTCAGAAGAGCCCTAGAAACTAATCCATTTGGATCATGGCTGTATTAGGAGCTGTGGATTGAATTTTTTAAATATTTGAAAAGTTGTCTGAGGCATCATTGACCCAGGGACCCTGATGACCACAACATTCAACCTGTTTCTGGAATTTCCAGAGGATTTTATTAAGAAAATTTCTCTCAGGCACTTATCAGTAGCTCTTAGAAAGAATTAAATGTCGGTATCCTTCAAATCTCTCTCAATTAGCTTTGAAAAGATCCCCCTCCACATCCCCCTCCACTCCCCCCAAAAGCAAATAAATGAACAGAAAGGGAGATTCTCCATCCAGAAAACATGGCCCTCTGATGTCAGGAAAATAGCATTCTAGTATGATTGGTATACCGAGTTTTTCAAAATTTCTCTTGTGTTTAGATTCTATAATATTAGCTCATTATTTGATTGATTTCAAAGATAGTATGTGTCTATGGAAAGAAAGACTTGTGAATGTCCATTCCTTTAAAGCTCACCATATCAAGATACTTCTAAAATATAAATATTACCATAGGCACGTAGCATATTTGCCTTATTTAATCATGTGTTCTGGAACTGTGACTCTCCAGAGAACCTAAGGATTATGGCAACCCCAGCTCAGTGGCAACAAGAGCTATTGAGCCAGTTTCCCTGTGCTGTGGGATGCTTACATTAATGTTTCTGGCTCCTTGACCCACCTTGTGATTCCCAGATACAGTTTACTTAAAGGGACCCTCACAGTTTCAAATGGCGCAACTCCCAAGTAGCTCATTCACTTTTGCACAATAGTCCTAATGAAAATCTGGCTGAAGTAAAAATTCAAAAGCCCACTCCTTAGGTTCCTGGGAGATTTATGGTATGTATGTACTAAACTTTGTTATTGCTGAAGCAAGACAAGCAAAACCCGCACATGGCTCATTAAGGAAAACCAAATGGTATAGATGTTAGCATTTTAATTGTGGGTGGGTTTTCAGATTTCACAGAATGGCCTATTTAAAATAAGTTGCATGAAATACAAGGTGAATTGACAAAGAATCCCTTTTAATCAGGTTGCTGAGTTCTTGGTCCAAACCTGGGAAAGAGACAGATTAAGGACCGAGAGAGATTTCATGTCAGGAATGGTTTGGGGAGGCAGTCTCACTACTTTCTAGTCAGAACTTACATAGCTGGTCATTGAGGAGAAATGTAAGAGCAAGGAGCTTTTCTGAAGCCCATACCATTTTCTATTCTGATCCACTGCAAATGTTCTCTCCCCAAGGCACAGGAAGGACACATGGAGCGCATCTTGGCTATAACATATGGTGCTGAAACAGCAAGCTGATAAGTCTTTAGCAGTACTTGACAGTAGTAAGAGATCAATTATTGTCACATAAATATTAAAAAGCTCCCCTAGTGCCCTGTTGGAATGAGAGTCTATTTAACCATAACTACCTCCCTGTTAATAGCAACTAAATTTGCCTGGGAAACAAAGTGTCACTCCATCAGGTGAAGTTCAATTAAATGCACAATTGGTCTGAGGTTGTCACAGGTCCTCTGCTGTTGCTGTTGCTTCTGTCCGTAATGAAAGCCAAAACACGAAATAAGTATGTATTATCTTCCCTGGGGACCATGATTCTTCCATCCCAGAGGTGATAAGAACTTCTTGAACACTGTCCAATGTCGGTTTTGTCAAGAACTCTGACCTTCTATCTAAACCTTATGAGGAGATTGGGTCTTGCCCTAGAATCTGGAGCATGATCGATTTTGCTCTGGGGGTTTCAAAAGTTCTTCCGTAGCAGATTGTAACAATAAATCCACTATCAGGCTCTGACTGAGTACCAACCTGATAACCAGCTCAAGTTCCTACACCCCAAGGCTCAGCCTTCTCTGGGCAGGATTGAGGGAGAGAATGAAGAAGAAAGAAGTGTTTGCCAGGAGGTTGAAAATTCCAAGATTCAGGTGCTTACCTAATCTCTTATGTTTCTATATGTGGTCCAGAGAGCTCAGATGCAGAATTTCTAGGCAATACCTTCCCTTTTTTCCGAAGCTAGAATGGCAAAGCATACCCTTAAAACTGAGTGTGTCTCCTCTGATTTCAGTTGTAATTCAGGTTACATTGCAGTTATAAGACACCCAAGCTCCAAAGAAAACAATTTCAGCTTACCAAAATAAAAAAGAAAAACATTTTAAGTATTTGAGAGTATGTGCACAGTTGCTCCAAGTCAGGTGGGAAGGTGTTCAAAGCATCAAGATATTCTTGACCTAAATGGGAAATAAATAGCAACACACATAGTTGTAGAAAGGATATTTATATGCTATAACAACAAACTTCGCGGTAGGGTCAAGAGAAGAAAAGTCGTTTCTCTTGAACTGAACAGGAGGGAGCTAAGCAGAGTGTGTAATGGTTGAGAGCATGTGGCCAGAACCGGCCCGCCTGGGTTCAAATTCTGGATCTGCCACTTACTTGAGCAAATCACTTAACCTCTTTGTGCCTCCCTTTCTTTATCTAAAAATGGGGGTAACAGTAGTATATACTTCATAGGGGTTTACAAAGAATAAATGAATTCTTAACATTTCATTTCATATAAATGTAACATTTTTTCAATTCTAGAATTCATCTGTATTTCGAATTTATCTTCAATGAACAGCAGCAGTTCCCACCACTTTGAAGTCCCCCAAGTCTGTATCTGCAATTCTCTGAACAGAAAAGCTCAAAGACTTAAAAGCAAAGTTACAGTTTTGCTGGAGTGCTACATACTCCAAGGGAGGTTGAAGATGAGTCCCCTGAAAAGGTAAACAAACTTTCACCCGGGCTTTGGAGTGTGGCTGCAGATCAATATGGGATGTGTTCAAGGGGGCACCCACCCTACTGCTCTGGCTAGGGGCTTTGTGAGGAGCAGGCTCTCAAAAGGCTGGCAGAATTAGGGAGCGACTCTTCATTTCCGGGAGTTGTTATTAATTGTTTTGACACTTGCCACTGGCGTCTGCACCTCCTGGTGGTGTAAATAAATGATTGGTTGGGGCCAGAGCGTCGCCTAATCCGAGATGATTGGAAGAAGCTGCGCCTGGGTGAAACCGCCCGCGCACGCTTTGCGACATCCCTTCCGCATTAAGAACACATTTTTCTCCCTGTCCTCACTACCCCACTCTTTTTTTTTTTTTTTAAATGGGGAAAAAAAAGAAACCTGTCTTTTCTTCATATTCTCATCCCAGCTGGTGTTTATTCCCTCTCTCTTTTCCTTCCCCCTCACCCCACTTAGGGGAAGAAAACCGAAGATAAAGTGGTTTCTAAGTAGTTAAAGGAACGCCTTGTTCCGCAGTAAGGTCAACGATTCGGGTGGGAGGGAGTGGAAAGGAAGGCGGAGTCAGTGAAAGCACGTGAGTGAGTAATAGGTGTCGGACTGAATGCAACCTCTCTGGCCCTTCTACCCACGCTCAGATTGTTTCTCTATGCATATTTTTTCTCATTTTGAGTACAAGCCCTCAGAGGTCAGGGCTTGCTTTACACCATGAACAGCTCCTAGCGTATTCAAAGTCATAATAGCTAACACTTGCTGAACGCTGAGTCTATGTCAGGCTAGGAGGTAATCCTACACACATTACCTCCTTCAATTCTGGCATCAACCCTGTAGGATCAATAGGTACTCACAATCCCTCTGTAACAGATGCAGAAACAGAATCTCAGAGAGGTGGAGTAAGCTGCCTAAGGTCACACAGTAAGGGGAGGAGGCTCCAAACCATACAGGTAACCAAGTGGTAAACTTACCGGTTTCATTGTCCTTGGGTCACACCTAAGCTCATTGTGAGTGCTACTCTTCCACTAGTCACTAGCTCATTGGAAGCACCCAATCCACATAAAATAACCCTCATGCCTGTGAACAGCAGCACTATTCTTTAGAGTTTCTTTAATGGGTTTAAAGATTGTTAATTCTGAGCAAGTTATTCTCCTGCCCTGTGCCTGACAAGTGAGAGGTGAGCTATAAGCCCTGCAGGATCGTTCTGAGTTAAGGAATAGCTCTTTGTATGGAATTATTCTTAAAAATTCCTCCCCCCAACATAAAGTGAAGAGAAACATAATAGAGCAAATTTACAAAGCTATTTTTAAAAAATGGGGAAAGTAAATTTAGTGTTCATGAGAGTGAGGAACTCAACAGGATGATCTGGAGCAGACCACTGAGTTTCACAACTCGTATTCTGCCAATCCCCTCCGTAAATACCCAGGCTATTCCAGGCCTGCTTCCTCTCTGGAGCAGATGCCACCAGTCTCAGAACACCACGGAGGTAGAGATGTAATAGGCAAAAGAGGCAAAAGACCATTTGGTGACACCATTGCACATACATTTAGTGCTTTAGAGTGTGCAAAGTGCCATTGCCTACAACTCTAGGCAGGGCAGGTATTAGTACCAACCCTATTTTCCACATCAGGATCATGAGACTCCATATGGTGTCTGAACATGCCCCAGCTCCCACAACTACTGAAGTAACACAATCAGGATTTGAAATCAGGTCAGCTGACTCCAAAATCCCTGCATTTTCTGATAACAGGATTTAAGATCTAGGAATTTGGTTTCTGTTTTGTTAAAGTACACCAAAGCACTCCTCAATACAAAGCAACATCCCATTTCCAAAGTAGTATTAAGGGCTTGGCACATACCTTATATACTCCCCAAGAAGGCACACACTTTTACTGGGTATGGTCAGTACATCTCTGGGACACATGACATCCAGCCAAACCACCTTGGATCTCTGGCTCCAAGTTCCCTATTCTCCAAACTCCTACAGAATGTAAGTGCAGAAAGAATGTCTCACTCCATGTAGTTTGGACATATACTCTACTCGATTTAATAGCTACATTCCATCTTACCTGCTTTGATGTTGTTTCACATATGAGTCCTGTTTCTCCAAACAGATTGAAAGCTGTTATGCATTTTTGCCACTGCACACAGCTCTGTGATGGCCACACAAATGACTGATAATGTATGTGCTTTTCCTAGAAAATAAATAACAGATGCACTCCAATTTACAGTTAACAAGGAGGTTAGCTATAGACTCTCAGCAAACGCAGAAAAAGGTAGATCAATAATGGCACGGAAAATTATTACCATTTACTGAGCACCTGCTATATGCCAGGCCCCAGGAAAGAAGCTATCTGTGCATTATCTTTCCAACAATTTTATAAGATTTAATGCTATTAGTCCTAATCCGTATAACAAACTAACGTCTAGAGAAGTGATTCTCAAACTTCTTGATCCCTAGACCACTTTACAATCATCAAAATCTTGGAGGATCCCTAGAAGTTTTGTATATGTGCAATCACATATATAAAAAATATATATGTAGATGTAGATATCTCAATATTTAGCATATTAGAAATAAAACTGAAATCTGGGCACTGCATCTCAGTGGTTAGAGCTCTGGCTCTGCAAACCAGGAATAGCAAGCTCAAGCTCTGCCTTGGGAAATTTTTAAAATCCAGGAACACACAAACACCATTCCATTAGCCATTGGAATGATAACAACATCACTCATCATGGAGCCTCTAGAAGATGTGGGTGTACAACCATCAGAAAATGGAAGTAAAACAGGTAAATAATGTTTTACTGTTATTGCGAAAATTGATTGGACCTCATGGACCTCCTTGGATTATCAGACCACACTTGGGAAACTATTGGCTGAGAGAGTTGAATGTTTTCAAGATCACTCAAAAAGTGATCAGATTTGAACCACAGCAGTCTGAATCCAGAGGCCCTGCTATAATAATGGGGCTATACTGTCTATCTAAAAGATTTATTTAATTTACTACAGAGTCAAGGAGGAAAGGGATAGCTGTGCGCTGTAGGGACTAATTATCATAGTGACAACATGGTTAAGTGTTAGAGAAGCCTAGTGGCATGCTGCATTCTTTGCTTAAAAGGGGGACTGACTGCCTAGGGTCTTTGTGTTGGTGGGTCTAACATGGGAGTGTACACGCACATGCATGCACACACATCCTCTCCCAACTCCCTGAGCCCTGCAGAAAGGAAATGCCCCAGAAAAGACACCTAATTGGTCAGATTTCAATACCCCCTTTGCTTGAAAGGGGGTGGCTCAGAGGGAGTGTGACAAGATGATGCTCATGGGTCAATTTTCAAAGCCTAATTTGCATTGACAAAGACCAATCAAATTCTCAGTACTCCCTTTCCAGTCCAGCCAAAACCCTGGCATGCTGCATCCTTTGCTTAACTGGGGGGACTAACTGCCTAGCAGGGGTCCTCAAACTTTTTAAACAGGGGGCCAGTTCACTGTTCCTCAGACCATTGGAGGGCCAGACTATAGTTTAAAAAAAAAAAACTATGAACAAATTCCTATGCATACTGCACATATCTTATTTTGAATTAAAAAAACAAAATGGGAACAAATACAATCATACTGCAGCATGTGGCCCGCGGGCCATAGTTTGAGGACCCGGTAGGGTATTTGTGTCGGTGGGCCTAACATGGACACACACACACACACCCCCTCTCCCCAAACCCCTGAGCCCTGGAAAAGCCAAATACCCCTGAAATCTTCCTGATTGGTCAGATTTCAATGCCTCCTTTGCATGAGAGGGGGTGGCTCAAGGGACTTTTGCAGGGTGATGCTCATTTCAATGCCTAATTTCCATTGACATGAGCTAATCAAATTCTCAGTTCTCCTTTTTTTTGCCCACCAAAAATCCTGAATGCTGCTTTCTTTCATTAACTGGAGGTATTGACTGTCTAGGGCAGGCGTCCTTAAACTGCGGCCCGTGGGCCACATGAAGCTGTGTGAATTGTATTTGTTCCTATTTTGTTTTTTACTTCAAAATAAGATATGTGCAGTGTGCATAGGAATTTGTTCATAGTTTTTGTTTTTTTTTAAAAGTCCGGCCCTCCAACGGTATGAGGGACAGTGAATTCCTATGCAGTGTGCATAGGAATTTGTTCATAGTTTTTGTTTTTTTTTGAAGTCCAGCCCTCCAATGGCCTGAGGGACAGTGAATTGGCCCCCTGTTTAAAAAGTTTGAGGACATCTGGTCTAGGGTCTTTGTGTTGGTGAACCTAACAAGGGCACAAACACATGCACACACAAACCCTCCCACTAACCTCCTGAGCCCTGGGGAAGAGAAAAGCCCTCAGAAGGCCAAGTGATCGGTCAGATTTCAGTGCCTTCTTTGCATGAAAGGGGGTGGCTGGGAGGGAAGGTGGCAGGATGTTGCTGATTGGCCAATTGTAAATGCCTAATTTTCTTTTTGTTTTTAATAATTTTTTATCATTTAAGATTCAATGAGGGTACAAAGAATTAGGTTACATTGATTGCATTTGTTACATAAAGTCCCTCTTATAATTGTGTCCCGCCCCTAAGGGGTGTGCCATACACCCTGACCCCTCATATCCCACCCTCCTCCCCTCTCCCCATTTGTTCATTCCCCTGCTCCTCCTTGTATTAGCTCTTCTGCTGCTTTCACATTAGAACAGAGTACATTGGATTCTTGCTTCTCTATTCTTGTGGTGCTTTACTAAGAAGAATATATTCTGCCTCAATCCAGGTTAATACAAAAGATGTAAAGTCTCCATCTTTTCTAGTGGCTAAATAGTATTTCATGGTATACATATACCACAACTTGTTAATTGACTCCTGGGTTGGTGGGCATTTAGGCTGTTTCTACATTTTGGCGATTGTAAATTGAGCTGCAATAAACAGTCTAGTACAAATGACCTTATGATAAAAGGATTCTTTTTTCTTCCAGGTAGATGTTTAGTAATGGGATTGCAGGATCAAATGGGAGGTCTAATTTTAGTTCTTTGAGGATTCTCCATACTTCCTTCCAAAAAGGTTGTATTAGTTTGCAGTCCCACCAGCAGTGTAAAACTGTTCCCTTCTCTCCATATCCACCCCAGCATCTGCAGCTTTGAGACTTTGTGATGTAGGCCATTCTCACTAGGGTTCAGTGATATCTCAGGGTAATTTTGATTTGCATTTCTCTGATGATTAGCAATGATGAGCATTTTTTCATAGGTTAGCCATACATCTGTCTTCTTTAGAGAAGGTTCTACTCATCTCTCTTGCCCAGAGATATATGCGATTGTTGGGTCTCTTTTTGTTCATTAGTTTGAGTTCTCTATAGATCCTAGTTATCAAGTTTTTGTCTGATTATGAATATGCAAATATCTTTTCCCATTCTGAAGGTTGTCTGTTTGCTTTGGTTGTGGTTTCCTTAGCTGTATGGAAGCTTTTCAGTTTAATTAAGTCCCATTTATTTATTTTTGCTGCTATTGCAATTGCTGCTAAAGTCTTCTTCATACAATATTACTCCAGGCTGATATCTTCAAATATTTTCCCCACACTTTCTTTGAGGATTTTTATTGTTTCATGCCTTAGATTTAGATATTTTATCTATCTCGAATCAATTTTTGTAAGTGGTGAGAGGTGCAGGTCCAGTTGCAGTCTTTTATATGCGGTTATCCAGTTCTCCCAACACCATTTATTGAATAGGAATTCTTTCCCCCAGTGTATGTTTTTGTTTGGTTTATCAAAGTTCAGGTGGCTGTAAGATGTTAGTTTCATCTCATAGTTTTCTATTCATTTCCAAAAGTCAATATCTTTATTTCTCTGCCAATACCATGATGTTTTGATCACTGTAGCCTTGCAGCATAGCAGAAAGTCTGGTAGGGTGATACCCCTGGTTTTGTTTTTAGTACTAAGAATTGCCTTGGCTATATGGGGTTTCTTCTGGTTCCATACAATACAAAGAATTATTTTTTCCATTTCTTGAAAGTGTGCTGATGGTATTTTAATGAGAACTGCATTGAATCTGTAGATTGCTTTAGGTAGCAGAGACATTTTCACAATGTTGGTTCTTCCCAGCCATGAGCATGGTATGTTTTTACATTTGTTAATATCTTCTGCTATTTCTTTTCTTAGGGTTTTGTAACTTTCTTTGTAGAGGTCATTCACCTCTTTTGTTATGTATATTCCTGGGTATTTCAATTTTTTTTGAAGCTACTGTGAAGGGAATTGTGTCTTTAATTAGCTTCTTTTTTTTTTTAATTAAATCATAGCTGTGTACATTAATGCAATCATGGGGCACGATACACTGGTTTTATAGACCATAAGACACACTTTCATCACACTGGTTAACATAGACTTCCTGGCATTTTCTTAGTTATTGTGTTAAGACATTTATATTCTACATTTACTAAGTTTCACATGTACCCTTGTAAGGTGTAATCCCACCACAAAATTTAGGTTTAGAATTTAAAC
>CAUYPK010058058.1:0-18961 GCA_963574355.1 Loris lydekkerianus | reverse complement strand
CAGATCTATTTTTAGATCTCTAAGTGTTCTCCATACATCCTTCCAAAAGGAATGTATTAATTTGCATTCCCACCAGCAGTGCAGAAGTGTTCCCTTTTCTCCACATCCACGCCAACATCTCTGGTCTTGGGATTTTGTGATATAGGCTAGTCTCACTGTAGTTAGATGATATCTCAAAGTAGTTTTGATTTGCATTTCTCTGATGATTAAAGATGATGAGCATTTTTTCATATGTCTGAAGGCCGCACGCCTATCTTCTTCAGAGAAGTTTCTCTTCATATCCCTTGCCCAGCCTGCAATGGGATCCCTTGTTCTTTTCTTGCTAATGTGTTTGAGTTCTCTGTGGATTCTGGCTCTTAAACCTTTGCCAGAGATATAACCTGCAAATATCTTCTCCCATTCTGTGGGCTGTTTGGACTTGATCAAACTAAAATGTTTCTGCACAGCCAAGAACACAGTATTTTTAAGTATTTTTATGAACTTGTATGTTTAAACATGTTTGATATATTTCAATCCATTGTAGTTTATTATTTTTACTAATGCTCAAATTGCCCCATGTTGGGCTCGAGAGAGCCTGTTTAAATTGGCTCCAAGTCCTTCCTTTTTTTTTTTTTTTTTTTTTCTTAAACCACTACAATAATGGTACCATTCCAAGTCTTTTGACATGACCTTAGTAATGTTTGTTACCTTCTTTGCTATCTGGTGTGACAATATATTCCAGATTTATTTTGGATAGATCTTGCCACACACTTGGAATCAACCATTTCTCTAAGAAATCTTGGATCATTTTAATGGGAAATGATATTTAGAACCAAAATCTGGGCAGAGAAGGTGCTCTTTGGCCCTGGGATCTTCATTTTTTCTATGTGTTTTTAGTGTCTATGTGCTTTTAGTGGACAGAGCTTAAATATATGTATGTTTTCAAAATAACAAAACTGAATTCATACTGATGCTTTCAACAATTAGATAATCTTAAGAGATTTTTTTTCAGATGATGGAAAATTATCTCTAGTCCATAATATTGCCCATATGTCAAGTAATAAAAAAGTATGTATCATCAGAAACAGTGACTTGTTTTTGAACCATGATGAGTAAATAATTCACAAACTCTTACTATTCAATTTCCTCTTTACATAACTATGGCTACCTTATTTTCTGAATAAAAAATTAGATGATCTCATGGTTATTATGATAAGTATGGGGACAACAAAACAAAATATTTGAAATAAGGAGTATGGAAAATATGAACTGTACAGTTGCCACATAGAAACTCTAGGCCAACGACAGCAAATACATTGTCTCATCTGTGAAAGTCATTACTAATTACTCTTTCCTACTGAGCTGGGTGAACCTTGGAATCCTCCACAGAATAACTCTACAGGAAACCACTACAAATCAATAAAGATGACATCTTCTTGCCATCATGTTCAAGACAAACCAATATTCTTCTGTTACCACATTATAACTTTGTATAACTGATTGGAATAATAGTTGCTAACTAGGGTCCTGAGTATACTAGTCCTGTTAGTAGGTATTCCATAAACAAAAGGAATTTGTGTTCACAGAGTTTGAGAAATAGTGGGCTAAAAAATATAATAGATTCCTTTACTTCAGGGCTCCAAGAGCCCTCAACATTCTAATATGCATTGTGGCTCTTCAGGAAGAAAAATAGGATGTAGTGTTTATGAACTTATATGAACTATTCATAGGACCCTGCTGTACATAGATAGCATCTTATGAATGCTGAGCTAGGCTTTTCTTTTAAATTAATCACATTCCAATTATGTCTTCTTGAAGCCCAGGTCAAGTATTTCAAACTGATCAGGATGGAAGATTTTTGGAGATAATTAATCTCGTTCATTGAATGTTGAATTTCAAGTATGTGTTTGTGTATGTGTGTGTGTCACTCCCTGAAGGTAACCTTATCTCTGACATCTAAAGGCAAATTTGGTTTAGCCTCCTATCTACTGACCACACTGATTCTATTTCTGGGTGTTTGTGTGTGTAACTGCATTGTAAAGATAGGAATATGTTATTTCATTATGCATGTAGAGCATAGTTTGATGGATCTCCATGATGATCATTTGGAATAGTCTCATCTTAAACCCACAAAACCATTCACAGCTGTTGGAGTCTTTGTGCTGTCCATTTTGTGCTGTTCCCTCACAACTAGTGGTAGACATGTTGCTTCTGCTCTAGATGGACAGTAGTTGTTTTCCAAGTGGCCTCTAGAGAGTCTTTGAATATAACACAGGTTTTGCTTACTTCTAGGGGTTCCAAAATTCTCCAAATGTATAATGCCTTCAAAAGTTATGAAACCCTGACTACAGAACTATGTATTCAAGAGTAGAAAATAGAAGGCCCCTAAAATTTGCAAGTAAGTTTGGGGGATTCTGAGAAATTATTAAACTGCTTGAAAATAGCATCTACGTATATGAAAAGGACAAAGGAGTCTACATTACTACACCTGAAGATGAGAATAATTCTGAATAACACCTAAACTGTTATTTAGAGCAGTTCACAAAACAATTTATCAGGGTGCAGAGAGAAAACTTCGGACCGGCAGTATATGTATTTTTTTCTTATTCTTTTAAAGTGTCTATGTTGCAGTATTTTAATGTATATGCATTATAATGTAAAGTGTATATGCACAGTACATGTACATAATCTATAAATACATATATATCTTGGGGCGCCCATGCGCAATAGTACTTTTACAGTTCAGAATGTTCAAGTAAAAAAACTGATTTAGGAGAGAATGTTCATCTCTTCTCCGGAAAAGTATTTTAGTGTGGGGAGTGAGGCTAGTTTAAATAGTAGCACAAGTATTGCATTCCATCCATTTATTCTATTTTAAAATAACAATTATTGATGGTATACCATTCATTCATATTCAACAAATATTTTCTTGGCATATTCTATGCACCAAGAATTGTTCTAGGCTCTGGGGATATGATGGTGAACCTTTTTGTCAATATAGTTTCCTGCGGAAGACAGCTGTCAACCAATTAATCATACACTTAAATATATGCTCATAAACAGGTGAGTGTTATGAAGGACAAATACAGCAAGCTACAGGCTGTGAGAGAATAAATGGGGCACCATCTGTGTTCTGGGATATCAAGAAAGGTCATCCTAAAAAGTGATATTTAAACTGGGGCCTATAGGGATTGAGTCAGCGGTTGTGAAGAGGTAGAGAGTGGCCTTGATGGAGGGGGGAACATGGTGAGGATCTTGAGGGGGCACGTGGAGTGAGAGCCAGTGCCGCACCAGGTTTCAGACAAGGAGGAAGCTTTAGAGATGTACGTGCCTAACAGACAGGTAGAGTGCAAGCAAAATTGCCTCAATATATTTTTCTTTGATTCTAGAAAAAAAAAAAAAATCACAAACTGGTTGGATGTACTAGAGGGCCCAGGAAACAACAAGAAGGGAATAACTGGCTAAGCTTGGTGGTTCATGCCTGTAATCCTAGCAGCCTGGGAGGCCAAGGCGGGTGGATTGCTGAGTTTAGGAGTTTGAGATCAGCCTGAACAAAGCAAGAGCACCATCACCTCCAACTAAAAATAGAAGGAAAAAAAAAAAAAAAAAACTAGCTGGGTGTTGTGGCGGGAGCCTGTAGTCCTGAGTTTGACTTTGCTGAGAGCTCTGACTTCCCAGGGCAACAGAGTGAGAATCTGTCTCAAAAAAAAAAAATAAAATAAAAAAAATAGCTGGGGGCTAGGCACAATTGGAGTATTGAATTCTACTCCGGCAACAGTCCAGGGAAGCTCAGGTAATGGTGTCTGTGTGGCCCTCTAGAACGGTAACTGGTAAAGGTAGAAGGCAGTGTGTCCTCTATGCCTGAGCTACAGATGTGGACCTTTCCATTTGAATTGCCCTGAGATTTCATGAGAGTAGCTAACTAGAGGACCTAGTAATGTGTTTTCCTGAGTTATTTGAAACGAAAGATGTCTGTGCTATCTTGGCAAAATTAAAGGATTTGGACCTAAGACAAATAAGGTAGATGCAGAGGGTAATTGCAGGATATGAGGCAGTGGCTAGCCCTGCCTGAGGGCTTAGGCCCCAGGCTACCCAGGAGCTACGTGGTGAAGCAATATTTGACTATCCATTGTCCCTGTGCTTACTAATCGGCTAGGGGAGGGGAGGGAGGACTAGGGAGCTTAAGGTTGGACACTGAGCTTGAGAGAAGAGTGGGCGAGCCAGGGAGCGCTTTCCAGAAGGGAAGGCGGGAGCCACCTACATGGTGTCCCCAGCTCCAAGAAAGGGGCACTAGGAGGCGGCGCGGGCCCCGCCCCCTCCCCTGGCGGGCGCGGGCGCGAGACGCTGCGCGGCGGTAGCGGCAGCGGCGGGCGCGAGCGGCAGCTGTCAGGCCACCGAGGTCCAAGCCGCACTTGCTGCCCGATTGAGGACGAGGCGGCTGCAGGAGCGGTGACGGTGTCGCCGAGGAGCCCGATTCCCGGCACGCAGGGCTGACCAGCCCAGCACCCGCGGTTCTCTCCCGTCTCCCGGTCTTGCTGGGTGAGGTGCCTGAGCTTTGGCAGGAAGAGGGGCTGGAGGACCTGAGAGGCCAGGAGGTAGGGGGCCTGTGGGTAGAGAGAGAAGGGGGCATCAAGGTGATCCCCGGGGCTACACGTAGCTTGGGAAAGGGGCTCAAGCGATGCCGGCGTCGGAGTTGGGGGGCAGGTGACGATAGAAGGGGGCGTTGCTGAGTAATCCCCAGTGGCTGCCAACGCCGGGCAGAGAGGCGCAGGGCTCCGTGGGGAGCGGGTGTGGTTCAGTACGCATGCGCCAGAGCGGACTCACTCAAAGAGCTGGGGGTGAGGTGAGTGGACCTGGGTCTGAGGTAGTTGGGACTATGCGCAACACTTCACTTTCTGCGTCCCTAATGCTAACAATGCCCCTGACATAGAGATACCAGCATCCCCAGTCTACTAAGGAAGCTTCTTTTCCCTGTACTCGGCTGGCTTAAAGTAATCCAAACCTCACCTACCTATTTGTCTCCAAGAAATCTACTCAGGAAGAAGTGGCCTGGGGACAGGGCCAAATTGCTATCTAGTGTGACTTTGGGCGCACAGCCCCAGAGCTATGGTTGTGACGAGTGAGAGTTTACATGCAAGATTCCACACTGGACCCTTCCAATTGCATATAGGATGTAAGTGTGGGCATGAATGTGGAAATAGGGTTTCAAGGACATGATAACTGTGGCATTTAGAATCGGAGCATACATGTAGCTAATAACTTGTTAGCTCTACAAATTGAATCCAGTACGTCAGAAGGCTTCCCCGGTATGAGGCACCACCCCACCACCACCATCAAGCATCATCAGGTTGTATTGGAAACAACCTACACCATTTAAGTTAGAAGGTCTCAGAGATTCAATAATTTCTTATTTGTGTTGATTTTTACATAGATTAAAGAATGTCGCACCCAATTCTCCAGGGCAATATTTCCAAATATTGTGCCAGGATTCAACAGTCAGTTGAGTAGCACTTACCGGTGTATGGCCACAAGATGGGCTTTCCCCACAGCTCCAACCATGACGCTTCCCTTTTGCAGTATTTCATCAGGGCCACTCTTATCCACTGCCTAGCCCTCACCTGTTGTTCTTCCCCCACCCAGCCTGCAGTACACATCCCCCTCAAGACTTGCTCCTTAGTAATCTGCAGTACTGATTTTGAGCATCATTCGACTCCATGGCAACTGAACTGACGTTAACAATTTGCTTTTCTGCCTCTCTTTGCTCCATCACCATACTAAAATGTAATATTTTTCAAAGGTTCAACCTCTGTTTTTTTCATTGTACTGCTTCCTACCCCACCTTCACCCCCATCATCAAACATCTCCAGCTAAATACTAATAAGTATTAATATTAATAAGACTGCTGGTGCAGGCACACCAGATTTGGAAGATCTCAAGTGTCTTAAAAAACAAAGAACCAAGGAGTATTGGTTACATGAATTTCTAATGTACCTTACTGTCCAAGGCTGAGACCCTAATTGGGAAAAAAAAGTGAATAAACTATCCTTAGACAGTGCTCATTAATCTGTTTTGTACAGCATAGGAAACAAGAATTGGACCTCTTGAATATTTGAGTCAGTTAAAGCCAGATCTTTCTCTGAATGGACCCAAAATTAGAATAAATATTTTACTACAAATCTTAGCTTAATAGGAGACCCATAAAAAGGCATAAGGTATTTGACTTTCCTAGTAAACATATTTAGGGTTATCAAAGAATTCCTTTGTCTGCTTAATGCCACCTTCTTTTAAAGTTTGGATTGAATCTGGCATATTCAGGGGGAGAAAAATTATTTAATTTGCTTGACATGGTGCTAGTTTTTTGTTGTTATTTTAATTTAAGTATGTACTAAAGATGTCACATTCGTTTTTAAACAAATGATGAATAATAGTGGAGATGCAAGCATCTACTGACAACATCAAGTGTAAATAATTATTCTGTTCTTGTTTTTGGTAGGAATGGAGAAATTTATATACTTATTTTTAAAATGGGGGGATGGAGGAAACTGGAGCATTTCTCCTGACTTTCAACAGGTGGAATTCCTGTTAAGTCCCATCTGGAAAATGATCCAGATAAGTTTATAACTTCTGGTCATCAGTCACCTTTTAAATAATAGTATTTGGACATCTTACAGAACTATGGATCTATTGTACCTTGGCATCAATTCAAGGCATTAATTCTGAGCACCTACCTAATCAGTTAATTCATAAACAAATATTTATTTGACTATCTCCATGGAGGATCCAAGTGCTGATACTGAAGGGGCTGCAAACATATACACAAACATGGACTTTACTATCCAGGCATTTAAAATTGGTCGTGTAGGAAAGACATACTTTAAAAAAGTAGTATAATATGATTTCAACTGTAAACCTTTAGATCTCAAGCTTATGTGTTAATTTGTAACTCCTTGAGGGAAAGACCTTACCTTAAACATTTGTGCATTTCCAACAGTATCTGAACCCAATGGGTGTTTAACAGATGAAGGTTTGCAAAGTAGATTGGGTGGGTAGAAACCAGAGACAGGAAGAGAGGACCCAGGAAGCTCTCATGATAGATTATATGTGAGGAGATGCAGACCCAAATTAAGATGGTAGCAGAGGACACAAAGAAGATATTTTGAGGACAAATCAGAAAGATTTAGTGACCAAAGGCAAGGAAACAAGCCTAAACTATATTCATTTCTACTTCTAGCAAGCAAATAGGAGTTGGAGACAGAAGAGGAAAGTAGAGGATCATCTTAGTAAGGACACAGAACATAGTAGGCACTCAAAGATTTGGTGACAGATTGGACAAGAAGACCCTTAAAGTTTCTCCTATGCTGAGATTCTATGCCATATGTAGATGCTCAAGACTGTTAAGGAGCAAGTCGTTTTCAGATATGGAAGCAAGAGAAAAGGAAAAATTATTATTCTCCCACGTCCTTCCTGAGAAGAGTAATACTGAGTCACAAGGCCCCCACCAGCAAATGAAAGAAGGTGAAGGAGGAAGAGGAACAAAAATCTCACACCAGATTTTTCAAGAAAAGCTTATGGATCTTTCCAAACTTCATAAGATATTCATTTTCCCCCAAAGGCAGTGAATTAAATAGGGAAGGTATTATTGGTCTATTTTTACATAAGAAGGTACTGAAACAGAGAAAGATTAAACAACCTGCCCAAACTGGTAAAATAAATGAATAATATAGCAATGATGAAGACCCTGATATCCTGATTGATACCAGTCCAGGGCTCCTAACACTAAACTACATTGCTTTTCCTCCATGTCCCCTGGCATAGAGCCCATTACCCAGAAGTTATGTGTGCACATGACCAAATAGGGAATGCATAAGCAACTGCAGCATTATCTCAGATAGTTATTAATACATCATCATTATTCCTGGAGCTAAGCATTTGGTTTCCATATTCACTCAGTCCTTGAACTATCTATTGAGTTTATCTGCAGCCAAGAAAGTAGGGTCAGTGAATCGTTTAATGAAGTGAACATGAGCAAGGAACTTAAGGAAGCTCTTTTGGCATGGACCTTTAATACCGTCATGCCCAAGTTTGTACTTTTGTTACTTTTTAAAATGAGAGTTCAAGAGTTCTGTTCTGTAAAATTATTCTACAGACCAATATAAAAAATAAAGAAGTGTGTTAACACTGGTTTCATCTCCATTTAAAGAAATGTCTTTTACTTGAGATAGTTCCAAAGACAGCAATTTGAAAACAGGAAAAAAGAGGTCAAAAATCAAGAATTGTAGGAAACTTGAGAATTATGTAGAGTAAATATAAACCAAGAAAGAGGATAAGGCCTATCAATTTAGGAGTTATTATTTAAATTAATAATTACTGATTTAGATATCTATTAAATCCCTTACATGCTTTATCTATATTTGAAAAAACCGTGAATCCAACTCTTGGGCTCAAGCAATTCTCTTGCTTCAGCCTCCCAAGTAGCTGGGACAACAGGTGCCCACCACAACACCTGGATATTTTAGAGACAGGGTCTCACTCTTGCTCATGCTGGTCTCAAACTCGTGAGCGCAAACAATCCACCCACCTCAGCCCCCCAGAGTGCTGGGATTATAGACTTGAGCCACCACTCCTGGCCAAAAAAGCTTCTTTAAAAGATTCTTTATTCCTCAGTAAAGGAACATTCAACAAATCTAGGAACTATTTTTCTTTTTAGACCAGTGTTCTCGATGCTGCTTAAATAAGATTCTTGCCATAATTCACTATAATATTAAATGAAGGTGTGTTTTAATTTAATAAGACTGACAAAGTACTTTTAAAACTTGTGTTCAAGACAGATAACCTAAATTAATGGATAAAATAATTACCCAAGGGACTATAATGTATTGTAAACAGGAAGCCCACAAACATAATTTTTTCTCTTCTCTGATCATATGGAATCAATTACAGAGATAACTTTGAGACATTGGTGAGTGCATTAATAACTTTCTTGAGATGAGAATGTTGATAGGTAACAGAAATAGTTTCATCTCTGATGTAGGATTTTAATGTATCTTAGATTGTCCTGTACTTTCTCTTTCCTGAATATTGTCTACTTTCTCTGATTTACTTTTACTTTGAACGGACAATTCAATGAAGAGACAATGTAAAACTTAAAAATATATATGTGTGTGTATATATATATATACACACACACACATATATAGTGCACTCAAATTAGGACAAATTAAAGTTCTTGCAATAAAATTATTCTGCTTATATTAAACATTTACAGCATTTGTAACTCTGAAGTACATTTGTGAGAAGCATCCTCTATACCAGTGGTTCTCAATCTTCCTAATGCCACGGACCCTTTAATATAGTTCCTGTGGGTCTCAACTCACAGGTTGAGAAATGCTGCTCTGTAGGTTACTTGAAGTTGTTCTGGGTTATTTTTTATCCTGACTTGAATGTGATTTTATATATAGCCTTAAATTTTTTTTTTTTTTTTTTGCAGTTTTTGGCCGGGGCTGGGTTTGAACCCGCCACCTCTGGTATATGGGGCCAGTGCCCTACTCCTTTGAGCCACAGGCACCACCCCCTTAAACTTATTTTATTATAGTTTTTTTAAAATAATGTTTCTCATTCTGTTTTTTAGAACTCTGAAAAGAAGGAATAAAACAACAACAGGACAAAAGAAAAAGATTAGAATTGTGACAAAAACCCAACTGGGTAGGTATTTCATGGGGGGCACACTATGATTTTTAGACATTTTTAAATTAAATCTCTAAAAAAGAATATTTGTTAAAATATATAATTTTTAAACATGCATTCTAAAATAATT
Source organism: Loris lydekkerianus (assembly GCA_963574355.1). Taxonomy (NCBI): domain Eukaryota; kingdom Metazoa; phylum Chordata; class Mammalia; order Primates; family Lorisidae; genus Loris; species Loris lydekkerianus. Next base: position 9,168 of record CAUYPK010058058.1, on the reverse strand, counting down.
TTAGGGACTACTGAGTTTTTTAAATTACAAATAAAAGGTGTATGCTTCCAGAAACTCTTTTACATACATCTCTTTAATTAGTGATTAGTCTTCATCCCTTTGTGTCCCTTGCATAAGTATCACCCAATTATCCTCCATATTGCTGAGTTCATATAATGGACCTAATGTGAAAGCACTTGGCAGAATGTAGCAAAAGGTAGTTACTCAGTAAGCATTTGATCTTTTTATTTTAAGATGCATTCTAGGCATTCCATGTATAAACATGTGGAAATAACAAGAAAGTACTATATAATTATTAGCATTTTAGATTTTATAGTACGTTTTCATATGTTGCTATTAAAGCACTAAAACCTAAATCCAAAAACTAATAAGCTATTCAAGATTTTCTCCCTTAATGATAGTTATTATATTGGTATCAGTCAACTTTCATCAACTTAAGTGCCATTGTTCCAAAGGAAAAGATTATGAAAGATCCTTTGCTTATGAGAGTGTCTATTATCAATGCAAGTATAAGGTGGTAAATGCCTGAAGAAACTTAACCTTTTTCTGTCTTCCAAATTCTGGGATCCAGTCCAATTCTGGCCGAGACCTCTGCAGACAGAATTAGGAACCCAGCTTAAGCAGCTTTTTCTTTTCAATAATTCTTGGTTCCACTTGGTTCAAAATCCCAAATGAGTGTTATACTATTTTTTAAAAAATTCATACTATTTTCCTCTTGTTTGCAACTGTCCAAACTGGAAGCTAAACCAGTCACACACTTGAATGGCATTCTTGTTCCAGGCTCTCTTCCTAGAATAGGGTCAGAACTGAACCAAATTATGGGACCATCTGCTAGTCCATTTACCCATGGCATTCAGCCATTTTTCTGGCACAGACAAGAGATCTCAGAAAAACAAGACCTACTTTTCCCCCTTATGCAAGAAAAGTTGTATTTCTTCTGCTGTACTATATAAATTAATGGGCATAAGTCAAGTTAAATTAGAAGGCTTCATAATTCAGAGAAATTTTCTATGAAATTGATTTCAGGTTTAACTGTTTTCCCTCCTAATTTTTCTTTTATTTTCAGGTTCTCTTGATTACAAAGTCCTCTGCTCCTGGTACTGCAACAATGAGTGGGAAATCCCTGCTCTTAAAGGTCATTCTCTTAGGTGATGGTGGAGTTGGGAAAAGCTCACTTATGAACCGTTATGTAACCAATAAGTTTGACTCCCAGGCTTTTCACACCATAGGGGTAGAGTTCTTAAATCGAGATCTGGAGGTAGATGGACGCTTTGTAACTCTCCAGATCTGGGACACTGCAGGGCAGGAACGTTTCAAGAGCCTTAGGACACCCTTCTACAGGGGAGCAGACTGCTGCCTCTTGACCTTTAGCGTGGATGACCGGCAGAGCTTCGAGAACCTTGGTAATTGGCAAAAAGAATTTATCTACTATGCAGATGTGAAGGATCCTGAGCACTTTCCCTTTGTGGTTCTGGGTAACAAGGTAGATAAAGAGGATAGGCAAGTGACTACTGAGGAAGCACAAACCTGGTGCATGGAAAATGGGGATTACCCTTATCTAGAAACTAGTGCCAAAGATGATACTAATGTGACAGTGGCCTTTGAAGAAGCTGTCAGACAGGTATTAGCTGTAGAGGAGCAGCTGGAGCATTGCATGTTAGGTCACACCATTGACTTGAACAGTGGCTCCAAAGCAGGATCTTCATGCTGTTAAAAGCAAAGAGCCTTTTAAAAGTGTGCCCCAAATTGATCAGTCAGTAGTGTATAAATAACTGTGCCCATCTAAGAGTGCACACACATACAAGAGGGTAAGAGATAAGGTTCTGATTGTGAAACAGAGCCTTTCAAATTGAAGTTGTAGAGCAGTTAAAAAAAAAAAAAAAAAAAAAGCTTTATCAAGCCAAGTGTATTTTGTGTGATTTCTGCTGCTTCCCCTTCTTGTGTGTCTCAGGATGTATCTGGAAGTTTTACTCCTGAGAGATTTAAATATTTTTTAAATCACATTAAACCTAGATCCCAGCCGCATGAAGGAGTTAAAGAGCTACAGCTATCCCTTAAAGCATTCCATTAATCAGCTAACAAATGTCACCATCAGACTCTTGCCAAGCAGTTTCTGACATTTCTGCCAAAGGGAAAAACATAAGACTCTGAGCTGTATTACAATAAACATAATAATGCAAACTAGAATTTCTAAGCTTGAATTATAAAGAGGTTGTAATGATTGGGAGTGCAAAAATATAATGATGTACACTGACTTGTTTAAATCCTCACGTATCATTTGCTCCCATATGAACTTTCTAAAAAATACAATCTCAATAAGAGATAATCTAATGACACTGGAAATTTATTATACTCCTTGTGTTTGAAGTCACAGGATACTAGTGAATGGATTATGCTTAAATATGCCAACCACCCTTGAAAATAAATGGTTGGTCTGCTTTTACTTCTTAAGTCTACTTTTGCTGCATAGAGATGTTGCTTCTCTGACAACCTCCTATCAATTTAGCAATGCTGCTTAGTATATGGCTTTGGGTGCAGTGCTTTCTGCTCATAATTTAGATGGCCCATTGATCCACCATTCTGGGCTCACGGAAAAGGCTTCAGAAAAGATTGGGGAATAACAGGCTTTTCTCACAAGTTTCCTTAACTCAAATATTTACTGTAGAAGAAGGAACTGCTGATTTCTTGTATGTTTCATTGTATGTTCAGCTGGCCAAACTAGGACATGGAAAGTAAGAGCAGATTTAACCCTGTGTTAGAATTAATTTTTTATAGAGTTGTCCAAAAGTGGAATGGACTGCCTTAATAGTAAGCTCCTTTCCAGTGAAAATAGTCACTGGATGACCATCTGTTAAAATACCATAAAAGAAAATTCTGTACTGGCTACATGTTCAATGTAAGGTCTCTCTGGCTCTAAGTTCTATAAATCTATAAACTCTGTCAGTGCCATCCTGTGGTTAGATTTATCTGAAAATAAGAGCTAAGATTATGGAGAGGGACTTTTAAAAAATTCTCAAACCAAGGGCGGCACCTATTGCTCAAATGAGTAGGGCACCGGCCCCATATGCCAGAGGTGGCAGGTTCAAACCCAGCCCTGGCCAAAAACTGCAAAAAAAAAATCTCAAATCATTCTGTGATGGGCTTTTAACAGCAACTACGTAACTCTTCCTTTTGTTTTTGCACTGTGGCAGGAAAATTTTTTAAGCTCTGAGTAATCTTTATGTGCCCTAATATGAACAACCCAAAGATACCATATTAAAATTTAAAAAATGGTTTGACAATTTTTAATTGCCATGACTACCAGTTATATACTATGCTATGAATATGTAGTCTGGTTCTTGTTGGTTGATCTGTTTGTCCTGCACAGTTTTTAATCTGTACTTTAAAACATCTGTGATAAGAATAAGGACCCAAGGTAGTGAGTGATAGTTAGAAATGACACAAAAAGAGACCTAGGCCAGGAAGGGAGTGGGAGCTTTCACAGGAATACAGCCTAGACCTCTCCATTGTAGCCACATATAGAATCAGCCTTACATGTAGGACCTTATGTGCTTTAAGAGCTCGGGGACTTTTTGGCCACACAGACCAGAGGAGAATAGTATTTCAACCCAAGTGTACTCAATATTTACAATTAAGATCTAGTCCTGACCCCATTGTTCAATTAACTTTGATGGCAGAAGTCAAAGCCAGAACTGGGACCCCACAGCTCTTAAGTATTGGTTTCTATCCTGCCTATGCCTATAGCCAGCACACTGGTTTTCAAGTTCTATGATCATTTTGCTATAGTCATGTTAGAGTGAAAATCTGTACTCCACAAGTGTTAATTATTTTTAAGTGCATGAGACCTGGGGCCTTCTGTTTCTACTTGCACTCTGCTTATAATAGTTTCTATTTGTAGATCTCAGGCCTTCACAAAGACGTCCATCAACTCACAAAGTACTTGTCTGTATTAGAGTGGCATGTGGTCATTTAAGTAAAGAAATTATGTGAGTATCCTATTCATAGGCATCCTGTTCATCCAAGACAAGTGTTAACTATATTGGCCCATCAACTGAAGCCCCTTTCCTCTTAGCCATACCAATTTTTTTCTGCCAAATTACTACATAATATCTTAGTGAAAGCACTTAACATTAAGTAACGAAAGCAGTGACATTTTGGTAATACTCAGTGGGGTGCTGACATATAGTTTGGATAAGATTAAAAAACACCAAAGGCTGAAATCTGTGAGTACCAGGAACTGTGCATATAGGTTTAGAAATTGTGTACCCTAGAATGTGCAGTGCAATATTTTCAATAGGTGATTTTTAATAAACACTAGATTTTTGAAGTAATATATTTCTAATTAGGACTATACTGTTTTCCAATGGTCCATTACAACATCATACAGAATATTTATTTAGTTATTTATGTATTGGCTAACTTTCAGGGGGCCTCATACTCCATATGTCTTCTGTGGATTGATGAATTTCAGGTTAATTTGTGCCTGCCTCAGCCATCTCTTCTTTATCCTGAGGTATTCCACAATCCTCATGTTGTAGGTGCTGCTAAAAAACTCAAAAGTATGTATCATATATTTTCTTCCAACTGTAAAAAACCATATGTGTTAAAGTGAATAAAAAGTGCATTTTGAATAACCAACATATAATGTCTGTGTTTCTTCCCTTCTTTCTTTTTTTGAGCAATTTGTGGGTTGTGATTGGAAGTACTCATCAATCAGTAAAACTGCATTGAATGTGGCCTCTAGATTATTTTTCAGGTGGAACTCCAAACAGCCACTAGTAGTGATCAGAAAGATACTGCTGTACTGATTGGGAAGCAAACTCAAAATGAGTGGGAAGGCTCCTTTTATTTTATGCCACTTTCTAATGCATGAAGAGTATTAGCACTGGAAAATGGATCTTAATTCTTCTCTATTTCTTTACCAATTTAAAACAAAAGTTAAACCATCATAAAATATTAATAGAATATACTTATTCCCTTTATTTTCTTGACTGGTGAATTGTTCAGACCTTAGGGAAACAGGAATATGTAGGCAAAGTATTTCAGAAAATGAAGGATAATTTTGTTAAACATTTCGTTCTCTTGCCTCTCATGTATTGGACTTTAATAATACATTATTAGCATTGAATGGCTTGAATATGCATAATGGCAACTTTTAAATTATGGACACAAGTCTCTCTGTAGCACATAATTTCATTATATTGATTTCATGTGCCACAGAGTTAGCTATATTCTCTCTACTTCCGGCTATTGGAAATTTGGGCAGTAGAAATTGAGGAGAAAAAAATCCCAGATTTTTTGCCACATGCACCATTTCCAACTCTGAGGGTTATCGTTTAACAAAGTATTAGATCATGCTTCAAATATAGCACCCCAAATAATTTTGACTAGGTTACAATGGTGCAATTTTTAGGCTATAAAAGGTCATAGATTTACAAGCCCCTAAGATAGGATTTGCTCATCCAGAACTGATACTTTAAAAGCAGAAATCTAGCTTTCGGTTTTTTCTGTTTTTCTGCCTGAGTCATCACCTATTAGGAAATCTCTTCATGATATCTTAAGAAATAGTATAGTCTCACTTTTTTGGAAATGGTTTGGCTATGGTCCTTCCAGACAGTGGAGGGTGTGGAATACATAGTTTCTCTTCAATCCTATAATTATAATTTTTAAAAATACACTGGGAAATCAGGATATCAATTTGAGTAATTTTAAGGTGGGAGAAGGACTGGGCACCTCTACTTTCATTTGAATTACCCAAAGTAGTTCCAGCAAAAAGTTTTTTTTTTAACCTCAATGACCCAGATAATCATTTCCCTTTCTTTTTTGTTTTTTTTGTTTGTTTGTTTGTTTGTTTGTTTTTTTTGTACAGACAGAGTCTCACTTTATGGCCCTCAGTAGAGTGCCGTGGCGTCACACAGCTCACAGCAACCTCCAGTTCCTGGGTTTAGGCCATTCTCTTGCCTCAACCTCCCAAGTAGCTGGGACTACAGGCACCCACTACAACGCCCAGCTATTTTTTTGTTGTTGTTGTTGCAGTTTGGCCAGGGCTAGGTTTGAACCTGCCACCCTTGGTATATGGGGCTGGCGCCCTACTCACTGAGCCACAGGCACTGCCCTCATTTCCCATTTTTTAACTCCTTGATGTGATGCAGTAGGATTTACTACAGTGGAGTGCTTTTCATATATAGGGCAATAAACTGTAACATACTGCCTTAGTCCATTCAGGCTGCTGTAAAATCATACCAAAAACTGCAACTTATAAAAACAGAAACTTATTTCTCACAGTTCAGAACTCTGGGAAGTCTATAAAGTCAAAGCACCATCAGATTCAGTGTCTGGTAAGGACCTAATCTCTGGTTCATACATGGCACCTTCTAGGTATACAGAAGGGATGAGAGGTCTCTCTTGTGCCTCTTTTATAAGAGCACTAATTTCATTCATGAGTGCTTCAACCTTGTGACCTCATCATGTCCCAAAGTCCGTAACCCTAACACCATCACCTTGGGAGTTAGTACTTCAACCAGTGAATTTTGGGAACACAAAACATTCAGACTATAGCATATGTCTTTTGATAAAATGTTAATATATGCACATGATTTGAGATATTCACTAATGTTCCATTTTCCAAACAGATCTCTTTCATTTCCTCAAGTTTCCGTTACCATCACCAATAAAACCTCAGCCTCTCGAGTATCTGGGACTAAAGGTGTGTACCACCACTCCTGGCTAGAGCTCTCATTCTTTACTCCTTTCTCTTTAAGAGAATGAAGGGATAATGACGTAAGCTAGGTATGTTTACAGAACAAAAGAAAAATTATTAAATGCTCCCTTGTTGATATGCTTGAAAAAACTAATGAACAAGGATCTTACTTATTTTTCTGATGGTGGTGATGTTTACATTAAGTTGTTTGTTTTTTTTTTTTTCCAGGGGAGTGAGAGGTTACTTAATGTTTTCTCAGTGAAAATAAGCATCTTCACAGATCAGATGTGAAGGAGTTGTCATCTATAGTCATACAACAAATGCCACAGTGATCCATGTGTCCTCATAAATCTCTGTATTCTTCAAGGAAACACAGAGAGTTATGATTTGGCCACATACAAATGCCTTTTTAAATAGTGGATTTTGTGTGTGTGTGTATATATATTTTTAAATAATTTGTCAATCCCTTTCATGTTCTATGAACTATGGGTAAATGTATAGCCCTCTTGAATTTTAATCACAACTGCCAGGCTATGCTGCTGCTACTTAATTGATTGATAAAAAAAAAAATGGGAAACACTGTCTTAATTAAAGAAATAGCTCTAAATCCAACATTAGCTGTATTGATTAGAATACACAAATCATGCCTTGCTTCATGAAGAAGCAAAAGATAGGCTCATATCCTCTCTTTTCCCTGATATTGTTCCTGGCTGCCTTAGAAACAACATATTCAGGGGTGTGTCCAGTAATATATTGCTCAACATAGAATCTGCTGATAGATGAACAAGTGTCGGTAGCCTATGAATCTTCACTTTTTCCATTTGTTCCCAATTATAAAACTTAGTATTACCAGTAAATGCTTTAAAATTCTGTCCTTTTTTTTACCTGATTACAGAATATATACACATCCATGATAGAAAAAATGAGAGAACAAAGAATTAGGAAAGCAAGATAAAATAAAAGTCATCTATAAATCTCTTACTCTGAGATAATCAGATTTTAATTTTTTAGTGTGTACTTTAATATATTTACAAATTTAAAATTGATGTACTACAACACACACTGATTTGAATATTTTTCATTTAATAAATACAGTACTGAAATTTTCTCTAAGTCCTTATATATTCTTCGAAGAATTATACGTATTTAGTGCTTGCATGATAGTCTATTGAAGGATTTACCAAAATACAGGTTATCAAACACCTATGGCTAGATACTTAGGTTGTTTTCTAGGTGCCTTCTTTTCTTAAAACTAAAGCAGCAGTGAAGGTCCCAAATATTAATCTTAATTCTTACATTGCTCAACATAGACTCTGATGATAGATGGATAAGTGTCAGCAGCCTGTTATTTCCTATAAGTAAAATGTCTAGGTCAAAGAGTATAAGTACTTTATAGCTTTCAATATATATTAGCAAAATGCCTTCTTGAAAGTTGTCTCAAATGACATCAAAACCCGTAGAATAAGAGAAGGCCTATCTTTTCATATATATGGAATACTATCTTCCTTTTCAACTACATCTGCCCAATTTGATGGATGAAAAAAATGATCTCATGTTTTCATTTGCATTTATTTAATTCTTTGAGAGTAACAGTTGTTCATATATTTGTTGACTGTTTTTATTTTTTCTTGAGTGAAAGAATTATTATGGTCCTTGGTCTATTTGGAATGGGGAACATTCATTTTTTTATCTTATCAATATATCTGGTTTTCTTCAATTCCCTCTCATATGTCTTACTTTTTAATCTTTTTATGATGTTTTAAAATACACTACCATATTATTGAAAGGATTATGTTCTGATAAAGTAAAAAACTATGGTGAGTGTAGAAAGGAGAAACACCTATTTGATTTGTCCTTTGTTCCTGATCACATTTGAGATTATATGTATTACTTTTGTTTGGAAAGGTTAAGTGTCTAATCTTGTATCAATACAATAAAAAGAACTTGTAGAAAGAATAATATTCATTCATCCATCTGCACGGCGTCAAATGGCTGATCTGGACTCAGTTTATTGTAGTGTATAGATTATTCTGAAATGGTGTACAAATATTAATATATTACAATGAAACAGTTCAGTTTTCAACCACAAGAGGGCAATAAAGACCGGTATGTGGTCTGCAATAGACTACAATTTTTGATTACAGACTGTTACAGTCAAATGGGCACTTAGAAATTACCCACCTAGCCCACACCTCTCTTTTTTTTTAATTTATTTATTTATTTATTTATTTTTTATTGTTAAATCATAGCTGTGTAGATTAGTGCAATCACCTGTACCCATTCTAAGATGCATCATGGATGTGGCCCCACCCACTACCCTCCCTCCACCAAAACCTCCCACCTCCCTTCCCCTTCCTTGGCCCTTTCCCCATAGTCTTGTGCTATAGTTGGGTTATAGCCTTCATGTGAAAGCTATAATTTAGCTTCATAGTAGGGCTGAGTACATTGGATACTTTTTCTTCCATTCC